>SNQJ01S0011058.1:109606-129605 GCA_010110895.2 Picea sitchensis
TTATTATTATATGTGGTTATAGATTCATTTTGTTATGGATTTATTTAATTTTAGATATATTCATTAAGTGTCTACATAAATAAAAAGGTTTAAGAAACAAATTTATAGTATTTAATAAATTGGAAGTTTATATATATATATATATGATAAAAAATATCATTAATTATGGTTATAGTTAAACTTTAACCATAATTAGGAAGAGGAAATTATCATTAATTATGGAATTTGTTTTTTGTTTTTATTATCATCCTCTCAAAATTAGGAAGAGGAAATTGGTATTTTTGCCTTAAACCATTTTAACCGTCCAAAATTGCATTTTAATAAAGATTTATGTTTATATTCTAACAAACCAAAAAAAATAAAATAATACAACCATTAATTTTCTTCTTACCTATCAACCACAAAAAAAACTAAGTAAGAATAAATTCCATAATCTCTTTAAACATTACATCTAAAAAAAATCAAACTAATCAAATTATTTTTTGAAATTACATCTATATACTTATTATCTTATACCATAATATTATTTATAAAAAAAACACTATTTATTAATACATTCAATTATTATTAATAACAAAATATTACTATATTGTAATTTAGGAACTTATGGAAATTAATATAAATTTGATTAACCGTAAGATTCAATAAAACCTGCTCACTTATAAGGATATGTAAAAGAGATGTACTAACAGAATGGGGGTGATTAAGAATGTATTATTTAAAATATAATAAAATTTGTGAATTGAAATGTAAGTTTTGGGAAGTATGTTTTATTTTATAAAACCTGCTCACTTATAAGGATATGTAAAAGAGATGTACTAACAAAATGGGGTGATTATGAATGTATTATTTAAAATATAATAAAATTTGTGAATTGAAATGTAAGTTTTGGGAAGTATGTTTTATTGTATATGATTAAAAATAAAATAAACATATTATTATTTAAGATAATTAAATTATAATTATATTTTAAAATTAATAATGTTCATAATACATAGTTTGTTTGTTACACAAAATTTGTAACTTATTGTTTATGAAATCTTTTCCACATATAGGAAAATTATGTTTTCACAAATATGGGTGAAATCATGTTATTGTTATGAAGATTTGAGTTTTCAAAATGTAAATATACATAGGGATAACAATAATAAGTCAATATATTTTGATAAATTAATATTTATAACTGTAGTATACATGGTTATTTAAACACATTACATTATCAAAGTTTAAGCAAGTGTATATTTATGTTTTTTCCAACATAAAATTTCTCTTATATATTGATATAATATTTTCCAAATACAGTTATACAAAGTCAAGTTATAAAGACAATTTTTGTGGTTCACCAAGCTCCCATCCAACATAGGGCCAAAGAGAAAACTAAAACTGAGTCTAATAATGCCTCAAAATATCAAAATCCCGAGCAACCCAAAACCCATAATCCACAACTGCTAAAATACCATATTCTTTCCCCCAACCCAGTCTCAGGAATAAACATAAAAAAAGGTTTATATACATGGTAGGGCCTTCATGCCCCTCTTCCAACTGAGAATAATAGATTTTTCCTTCCAGGTTCTTAAAGTCCTTCTTTGATAAGACATTTGCTTGCTTATTGTGTTCTCTGAAAATGTGGGTAAAACATAAAGACCTGAAGGATTGACATAGTTCTTTGGTCCTGTCCTTCCAACACTCAAGAGTGATAACCTGGAAATAACCTTTTTGGTTTAGCCATTCGATAATGATCTTGGAGTCCCGAAATACTTGGAGATCTGGGATATGAAGCTGAGAAGCGATAGATAGTAAGGCTCAAACACCCAAAAGCTCAGCGGCCTTGGTGTTAGTACCCGTCCCACAGTTTAAAGTCCACTAAAAAACAATATGGTCATTGATCCCGATGACCCCCCCAGCTCCACATTTATGTCCATGTAACTGAGTTGCTCCGTCAAACCAGCCTATAGGAATGTCTTCCTTTAATATCAAGGGTAACCGCTTAGGAACCACTGCAAGTTGTAAAGTCTTTGAACTGTCTAACCAGCGGAGAGTCCTATGGAAAACCGAGTGGACAAAAGAACTACCACTCTCAAAGGTGATTTTGTTACGTTCTAGCCACACCTGCCAACAAATGAGAGATGGCAACATAGGACAAGTTGTTTTCTGTTTTGTCCAACCTTCGAAACAAGAGGTCACAATGAGACCCATCCAAATTGTCGTTAAGTTTAAAGCATTTAAAATCAATGTCCAAACCTATTGAGTAAATCTACACTGAACCATTAGGTGCAAGACAATCTAGGACTTTTTGAAACAAAGAGAGCATATGCTTGGACCAGACCAACCTCTACATTGCAGATTGTCCCAAGTTAAAATCTTGTTCTCCAAAATTAACCACGTAAACAATTTCAGTTTTGGAGCAAGATCCCAATCCCATAGGTTCTGACGCCATCCGCAAATTTTTGGAGACCAAAGTTTAGAGGCTAGATCGTTGTAGACATTCCTCGCTGTGATATAACATGATCCATCACCCCTAGTCCAACTAAGTAGATATGGTCTATCAATCAGTTGAATACTCGCAGAGGCCATAGCCCTACAATACATCCCCCATTTTGTAGCCAGAACACTAGAGAGTCCCAACTCTCCACTCGTCTTCCATGGAGATAACGACACCCCCAACCGATCCTCTCCTCTGGCCTAATAGAGATAGTGTATATTTCATTGCCTTAGAGAAGTGATGAGCTCATGCGAAAGAAAGGAGTTTAATCCCAAACCCAAGATCTCATCCTTGCCAATGAGAATCGATTGACCAAACCCAGGATACCAGCTCAACCAATGTATATTTATGTTATGTTGTGGGGTTTATACAGAGTGTAGATTTATGTTATGTTGTGGGGTTTATTCTTTGTTGTATGCATTGGGTTGTTTTACATATAGGTTATTAAGGAAGTGTTTAAGCACTATACAAGTGTATATTTATGTTATGTTGTGGCGTTAATACATAGTGTATATTTATGTTATGTTGTGGGGTTTATTCTTTGTTGTATGCATTGGGTTGTTTTACATATAGGCTATTAAGGAAGTGATGTTATTGTTATTATTGTTTTTGAATGTGGTGTTGTTAGATAAGATGATTATGGTTTTATTTTAAAAAAAAATTGAGGTATTTTTAATGTTTTTTATTGTTTAATTATGATAGATTATCAAACTATGATCTTGTGTTTTGGTTTATTGATGTTTAGGGGGGTTTCTATCATCTTGTCTAAGGTTGCAATCTTGTTCAAGGATTTATAATTAGTTGCAAATTTTGACTAGGGATGATGCCTTTTGTGCTTAGACTTTCTAGACCATATTTCCTTAGGCTAACTTCCAATTTTCTTTCTTTAGAAAAATATTAAAATATTATTGGTGTTGTAGTTTATGTCTTTCAAATATGAGTTCATTAAATAATCTTAATGCTACAATGTTATATTGAGTTGTTGATACAATATAAGTAAAGTTAATGTTTGAGTTTGCTTATCATTTTTAGGAGGTAAAATATAAGAATAAAAATAATTAAATTAGAACTTTGAAGTGTGATAACTAGAAATTATGGAGGATTGCAAAATTTAAGTGTTGGTGACTTAGTAATAAAATTTGAGAAATATTGTTTTGAAATGCATAATTAATTATTGTTTGTTGAAGTATGGTTATTATTTATATGAAGTTGTTATTCAAAAAATTAATGAGATACAAAGTTGAATGTCCAATTTCTACCATATTTTCCTAACATTATAGGAAGGTAATTCATATTTTCTATTTATAAGAGCTAAGTAACGCATCAACATTTATGATAAATGATGTATCAAAAATCATATAGGGTGCACATGTATTTAGTTGTATTGAAAGATGAGTTACTCTTGTAATCACTTATAGTGGGAGAGATCTACATATATTTATATACATATATATCGTGCTAATAAAATAAAATGGTAAAAGAAATGATAATAGACATTTAATGTAAAAATAAATAAAAATAAAACATATATTCATCTTAAGCTCAAATATTTTAAGCATCTAAAGATTCAACATTTGATTTTTTTAATCTATCTTATTAGACAATTGATACAAAGTTAAATTAGTTCTATGTTAGTCATATTATCATATCAATCATAGTATATCTATGTTAAAATGATTTTTTTTACGTGATTCAATATTAGCTTTACATTTATAATTTTGATCTCATGACAAAGAAGATAAACTTGTAATGGTTAATACCATTTATTGCACCGAAAGGCGCTCTAGAACCGAGATGTTCATGTAACATAACACATTCAAATAACAATAATAAAAATTTATATAGACTCCATTAATTTTATATATATATATATATATATACTTTTTTTGTCCTCGGAAAAAAGCGTAATTTTTATTTCATTAGAAACCAAAATTACATTCTGAAGATACAACGAAAACCTTGTATTTGTGATCTAGGCTGATATAAACCAACATCAACATATATACTAAAAAACCTCAGAAAATAGAAAAACACATCTGAATAAGAGCATATAGAGAGGAGCCTAGACGACAAGAGAGATGAACCGAAGGAATCCTAACACCAACATCCACTAAGCATCCGTAGAAAGAAAAGTAATCAGAAAAAGCATCAAACTATGTCGTGAAAGAGCAACAGAGGCAAACCCCAAAGAAAACTCCATAGGTTGGATGGACCAGTCCAGAGCGACATACAATCCACACTAGAACTAGAACCAGGGAAACCAAATTACCGAAGTAATCCTGCACCTACGAACAATGATACACCACCCTGCATCCAAAAGAGAAGGCCAATTAACTGCATGCCCAAGGATAGGACCTCAAAGCATTGACCTAGACTGCACAAATCAACATTGCGCACCCAAAAATAAGGACCTCAAAGCTCCGAACCAAACAACAGATGCGAGACAAGATCACTAGAAAAGGACGCATAAAAACCCCAACACCCGCTGCACAAGGACCCAAAATAAAATCGAAAGTTAGAAACCCAAATCCCAACCACCAAAACGTTGAAACACGACATCAACACCTTTGCATCGGGAGAATCACACTTCTGAATATGCATCAGGCCCTGAGTGAACCAACAAACTAACGAAGAAACCAAATATGGAGACTTCCTACAGCCACCGAAAGAGTGAGAGGCCACACCTAATAAAATAATACTGTGGCGCAACAGAAGGGCCCAAACAACACTAGATCCTCAAAGATAATAAACTAATCAAGAGAAACTTCATGATCCCAAACAAAAACCCCAGATCCACTCTAGAACAGACCCATCGCAGGCAACGTCTAGAATTTGTAGAAAAAAGAGCGTGCTCCCGAGTCCAATCCAACAACCGACATCCAATGAAGTCTAGAAAGAAAAGCAAAGGAGCTGGGAGGGCACCCCAGATCGACGAAAAAACCTGCAACGTGAACCAACAAGCAGATGAGGAGGCATGCAACAAGGGATGTGGCTAGGGAAACCCTAGCCACAAAGCCCCATCAAATAATCAAAAGTATCGTAGACCTCTACGATCTAATTACCTTTCACTTTCCTCATTCTACCTTTCGCTAATAAGACCTCCCCTTCCACACAAACACTTTCCCCATTCTACCTTCAGCTAATAAGACCTCCCCTTCCACACAAACACACATATAACTTTGAATGAATATATATATATATATATATATATATATATATATATATATATATATATATATATATATATATATATATATATATATATATATGTCAATAAATGGAGTTCATAATAATTAATTTTCATATATTTAAAAATAAAATATTTAATATATATTAATATATTTTATAAATATATTAATATATTTTAATACTTTAATATTAAACGTATTAAACAAACATAGATTTATCTTAACCCCGGATCTATCAAGGACCCTAGGATCAAATCTCTTGAGGTGAAAATCTCTCGAGGTGAAAAAAATCTTCATTACCCTAATAGATCCAGTTTTAAGATGGATCTATGTTGGTATCTATGATATTGTTGTATGTAAAGAAAAAATGCATTCATATCTATGATATTGTTATACTTAAAAAAATTGAGATACTTTTTACAATATAAAAGTCTTAAATATTTTAAATATAAAAAATTGTGATCTTATTAGTCCTACCTCCATTTAGGACTATAAAGGCCAGAAGGTCAACGATTGTTGACCGCTTATTATCTCAACGCTTTTGTTTCATTAGTTGATGCAATTTGCTAATTAATTTCACTCGGGGTTCCAAAGTTTGACTCTATTTTAGAATATGGTTTATTAATTTATTTTTAAAAATTAAAAATTCCTTTTATTAATTTCAAAATCTATATTTCTATTTTTTAATTGGCCGAGGACATATTGATGTGACTAAATAGTCTTGGTGGAGGCAATATTATTATGTTTTTTAAACTTTTAAAATTAATTTTTAAAAAATAATTTTTTTTTTTTTTTTTTTTTAATTTTAAAAAATAAGTAAATTTAAATTACTTTATTGGTCTAATTCGATTCAATAAAAGCTGCAATGTGGAGATAATCGATAGCGCTAGTCGTGGCCATCTGCATGCCCTCACACCACAACTCTACAAATTTCTATGCATGGTTTCACAATCAGCTAGCCAGGTGGAAAACCAAGCACTGTATGGTTTTAGAATCGCTAGACAGGTGGAAAACCAACCAGATGGAGAAATAATTAGTTGTTCTCAAGCATGAATACGAGAGTCTTTAGAGGAACTACAATATTGTCCTTCAAAATAAGGCTCTATGTTAAATGGGTGAATTCTCTAATCTCAAAAATCTAGATGTAGTTGTTCTTGATCCAGTTCTGTAGCGACTGGTTGGAGATGTAGTGACTGGTTGGAGATCAAGACTAAGACCCAGAGCCTATAGATCCAGTGCATGTTGCATCCTTTCTTCCAGGTCGACAGACATGCCCAGAACCAATGGTTAGAGATCCAAATCATTTCTCTGATTTTCTATCCATTTGTATGTAAATAAATAAACAGATTACCTGCAAATTCATGAATTTATTATTAATCATACATTGAATAAAATAGAAGGTAAAGGAAATTTAGACACTAATACAAATTTAGTAAAGGAAACTGTACTTGTTGCATTGAGTTGCACTGAATTGTGTTCCTCTATGTATGCGATATAGTTTGTTTCTTTGAGATAAGGAGGCTCTGCACCGTTTTGTTCTTCCTCTCCTATCATGGCCTCTGTAGATGCAAACCCTTTTGTCAATCCAAATTGGGGAAAGCTATTCCCGTGGAGAGTGTGCAAGATCTTGCCAAAAATTATGTTGACCCAAATGTTGCAGAAGCTCTTTCCCGACGTTACATCAAACCCCAAGAAGAGAGGTCGATGTTCTCATTACTCGTCTCTTCTGAGTTCACAATCCTTGTTATTGACATGGAGAAGTTGATCATGTTGAACAAACAACATGATCAAAGACAATAAGAATTGAGAGGCTTTCCAACTCACAAGATTGGGGTTTCTTCATAATGTTTTATGCCATTATTATAGTCTTTGCATCTAACAGATAAGAGCAACATAAGAACAAGATCAATCGAAATACACATTCACAAGAGACACACCATTTTATCTTGGGAAACCCCTCTAGGGAAGAAAACCCAAGAAAAACTTCCTTATCATAAATTGCCAATACAAGGTCAAGAGATAACTCAAAACCAATACAGATTGTCCTCTCCAAGAGATATGCCACTCTTCTCCTCTCTCCAATTGGTAATTTGCATTGCCTCTTAGAAATGAGCAAGGCGGTTGTGGGGGTCAAATTGAGGTGTTGGCCTCTCTATATATACATGTCTAGCACGTGTGAAGTGTCTATTCACCGCGGTGGTCGACTAATTTTGGGTGGGTAAACCCACCTTATTATATTTCCGGGTCTCACACAATCAGTCATTTAATTTCTTATTCTACCTATTATAATTGTCTCTTGACAAATCCGCAAAGGATTTGGTCATTTATAATACTCAACATGATCAATCCAATAATGATTGATCCTATGAATAATATAAAATAATAATAAGAATAGCTCTTTGCGCTATATTATTTCAACACTTCTCCTTAACAAGAAGGGTATTTTCAACATCGTGCAAGAGAGGTCCAGATCATCGTAAGGGCATCGAGGACAGATCGCCACATTATCATCTTGGTAAACATTGGATGGAAGACATTCACGAAGTCATCTAAATTTTTCTTCATCGATATCATCATCATTCTAAAGAATGCCATCATCATCTCGGCATCAATATGTATCAAAAAAAAAATGATACCTCATCACAACACTAGTCGCACATCACAAAGACTACACTGCCTATCATTACAACCGTTAAGCTGGTAGCCCGTCGTACTACATCTTTCTTTACGCCTAACAACCAGGGTCAAAAACAAGGTATACATCATCTTGTTTTTGACGGCCTAACAACCAGGTCGTAAGCAAGAACATCATCATCTTGCTTTTACATCTAACAACGAGGTCGAAAGCAATGAATACACACAACGTATTTCTTTACATCTAACAACTAGGTCAAGCAAGGAACACATCATCATCTTGTTTTACATCTAACAACGAGGTCAAAAGCAAGGAATCATCTTTGTTTACGCCTAACAACTAGGTCGAAGCAAGGAACACATCATCATCTTGTTTTACGACTAAATGGTACGCAAGGAATCATCTTGTTTTTACATCTAACAACGAGGTCGGGAGCAATGACTCATCTAATATCATCTCGCTTTTACGCCTAACAATCCAGGCTCTTCTACAGCAAATCACTTGCTTTACGCTTCCAATAACGTAGGTCGAAGGCAACACCATGACATCTAATGTCGTAGGTCGGGCAATGACCACACATCATCTTGCTTCTTTACTGCCTAACAACAGGTCGTAAGTAAGAACTATATATACTCCCCTTCGTGGAGGGTCCTTTCGACTATACCAAGCTTATCTCGAAAAGTGTTTCAAACTTTACACCTAGGATAGAGAGGTTTAATATCAAGAACTCCGCTCATCCGCAGTAACATACAGAGCTTCAGTGGCCTCCCATCATGTCACTAATGTACGATAGTGAATCTCTGCGTGCTTCACCTATCATGGAATACGTGATTCTCACACCTTACGTACTGCTGTCACATAGGATCGTGGTTGCTTCCACTTCTAGGTCAAATAGACCGGTCATCAACTGGCCATAGCTTCACGCCTAGTAGAACATTCGCAATGTACTATAAAGCCCAAGTAGTCAGAGAAATACCGGATTGCTTCCTACTCGCCAATTTGAGATCATGGCTGATCCCAAACCTAAACAACATCCTGAAGTGTTTTTCTATCGCCAACGCTCTCGCCTAATCAATCGCTAGACCACTCAATTTGGAATTATGATCTCCATCATAATTCAGACCATAATCTATCAGAAGCTAGGTATCTCATCACATGTTTTGGTGTTCACCAGGTGAACATCGCCTCGGCTTCTACCGTAAACTCCACTTCAAGGTGTTCACGACAAAACAAAATGTCTGGTCTGGTGTTTGTCGTACACGTTGATCCAATAATCATTCGCATAAAGGTGGCATCAATCAAATCGACGGCATTGACCAACAAATTTCCTTTGCTTCCATAAGTGTATTCATGGGTTTGCATTTCAGCATGTTGAATCTCTTTAAGATATCGATCGTGAATTTCCCTTGGTTAAGGAAGATCCTCTCGAACTTTGCCATGCCTCAAGACCTAAGAAATAATGCATTAGCCAAGGTCTTCTTTATTTCTAATTCAGAGGCAAGTCTCCTTTTACATTCAATGATGAGCTTTCTTCTAGTTAAGAATAAGTCATCCACATATAGTAGTAGATTATCGCTCATTATCCATAATTTGAAGTAGAGATTTGAGTTTGCTTTACTCTTGGTAAAGCCTAAGCTCATTAAGAAACTGTCTATATGGCCATACCAAGCTCGGGAGCTTGCTTCAACTGTGATAAGGCTTTCTTCAATATGCACATATGATACTCTCGCTTCAACTTCAAACCCTTGTGGTTTGTTCTATATACACTTCTCTTCGATGACACCATTTAGGAAAACCGTCTTTATGTCCATCTGGTGCAAATTCCACTTAATCTTAGTTGCAAGAGATATGATGGTCCCTGACAAGTGTATCCGCCAATGTGAGCTTAATGTCTCTTCATAGTCAATGCCTTTCCTTCGAAAAGCCACGAGGACAAATCTTGCTTTATATTTCAATACTTCCATCAAGAGTACGTTTCCATTTTGAAGAGCCATTTTGATGATACCATTCTTACTTTTGGTCCGGGAACTATTTCATACATCATTCTTTATTATGGATTGGTATTCCTCTCACATGGCATCTCAGCCTATTCCTTCTTTTGAATGGTTTCTTCAAAGTATGTAGGTTCTTCTTCTAGTAGATTACACATCAAAGCCGTAACCTGAGAATGGCTTTGGTCTTTTTCACCTATCTCGCGGGTTCCTTCGAACACCATACTTCTCTCCATCTTGAATGAACTTCTGCCCAAGGTAGCTTTTTTATGGGAGAGTGTCATTTGAGGAGGTTCTTGAAATTGTACTATGTCTTCAAGAGTCTCTCATCGTGGAAGTTACTTAATTTCCCACTGTTCTCAGCTATGGAACTTCTCATGGATTCTATGATCCGATTTACAAGTTCCTCTCTTCGATACTTCTTCGTTGGCATCTTCTTGATTTCTTAAGTGTCACTTCTTCATCAAAGGTTACTGGCCCCTATCAGATTTCAATGTATGTATCTGTGTATATGTATATATTTTGAAGGCCTTGAGACCTCACGATTCCACAAATATTCCCTTCTTTCCGAGGGTTCCAACTTGTTTTTCTCAGTATATGAATAAACACCGACAACCAAATATTTTAGATGGTTTACCGGCTTCTTCCTTCCTTGAACATCTCTTCATGGGTATTGAACCCAAGTGTGCTTATGGGATAATCGGTTCTCGCATATAAATAGATGCCATTGTTGCTTCAGCCATGCTAAGCACATAGGAAGATCTTGATCGTGGAACATAGTCTTCACTACTTCCATTAATTGTTCTGTTCTTCCTTTCAGTTACATTGTTTTGTTGGGGATTATAGGGAGTAGTGAGTTTCCTCTTGATCCCAACATCTCTCAGAGAAGTTCATGAACTCTTTGAGGTATATTCTCCTCCATTATCTAACCTCATCACCTTGATCTTCCTTTCTTTCATAAGGATTCTCTATCAAGGCTTTGATTTCCCTTTGAATTTGATGAATACTTCATTCTTAGATTTCAAGAAGTATATCCGTGTCTTATGCAGAATAGTCACTACGAATGATACATATTATACATACCCGCCAATGGAGGATGATGGCATTGGGCCACACACGCCCGAAAGTGAATGAGTTCCATCTCTCTTCGCTGGTCGCCCTTTTGGAAAATGGTTCTTTATATTCTTCCCTTGCTATAATCCATTGCATATGCCTTCTTGAGCTTGTACATGTATGGTAGCACCTTGTAGTTGAAGTGAGCTATCTTCAATGCCAAGATTCTTCAATGGCGTGGGTCATGGCAAACTCTGAGTGACCCTAAAGCCATGCAAGTCACCTTCTTCTCTTCCAATGATGATTGCTTCATTTACGGCCTCTCCTTTAGCACATTGCCTTCTCGCAACCTTCGCTATAGCTTCCCCATGTGACCCGGAGCAAGGTCAACAAAACAACAAGCAAGAATAATATCTTTTGATAATATAAAGCACAGCAATCTAACAATCATCACAAGAGCTCCTTTAGAGCTATCACTTATAATTTATCCAAAGCAAAGATTAAAGGTAAGGAATACAATAATAAATGAGGTCAACACTCTCTACAGTGCTGTGACCAAGCATTCTTCCATGGCAACCCCGAACTAACACACCAGGTTCCTCCTAGAGGAGGTGTTAGCTGTACTCCAAGTAGATAGATGAGAACACTCTACTGATTGACACCTGACTTTGAGAATTGATGGCCACTGCAGAAGGGACAGACACAATTTTAATTTTGATATTACAGGATAGCATTGAGCAATGATTTGTTCATTGACTTATTCCTGATCTTAGTTTTATTGGCATTATTCATTGCCAACTTTTGAGAAAACTTCAAGGGTGATGTAACCGTTCTACTGCTGCACCTAACCTAATTGGTTCTCAGACCTAACCTAACTTAAAGTTTTATGAGGAAACCCTAATTTTTCAAACTTCGACTTTTGAAAATCTGATCCAGCTCAGCGCATCTATCCCCCAAATCAGAATTTCAAAATTTCAAAATTTAAAATAAAAAAAAAATCCAACTTTTACCCCTCAAAATTGACTGTGATTTCTCGGACCGGTGCTTCGTTTTCTCGTACTTCGGTAATTGCACTTCCGTACTTCGTACCTCGTTTTCTCGTTTTGGTACTTTGTGAAACTAGGGTTTCACTTTCCTAAGATCTAGCCACTAAAAAGGTGCATTGATGATGCCAAGCAAATTGATCCTTAGGGAGGGCACAACTTTCTAGATAGTTTGGGGCTGAAAAGATTCACCTTTGAAAACCCTAATTTGCGTGTACCGCAATGGACGCTTTTTCTTCTTGCGAATTATGCTTCCTTCATGTTGGCTCGGATACCATGTTAATGTTTTATGCCATTATTATAGTTCTTTGCATTTCAATAGATAAGAGCAACATAAGAACAAGATCAATGAAATACACATTCACAAGAGACAACATTTATCTTGGGAAACCTTCTAGGGAAGAAAAACTCCAAAGAAAAACTTCCTTATCATAAATTGCCCATACAATGTCAAGAGATAACTCAAACCAACATGTATAGATCCTCTCCCAAAAAGATGCACCACTCTTCTCCCTCCAACCTGTAAGTTGCAGCTTGCCCCTTAGAAATGAGCAAGTGTGTTGTGTGTCAAAGTGAGGCGCTGGCCTCTCTATATATACAAGTCTGGCACGTGTGAAGTGTCTCTTCACTGGAAGGGCCGACTTCTCAATCTGGGTGGGTAAACCCACCTTTATTATATTTATGGGTCTCAATAATAACTGTTGGGGCCGACTTCTTATTCTACCTATTATAATTGTCTGTTGACCAATCCGCAAAAGGGGATTTGGTCCTAATACAATAACCGACATGATCAATCCATAATGGGGATTGATCCTATGAATAATATAACAATAAGAATAAGAATACTCTTTGCAACTACATTATTTCAACATCTTCCAGGTAATTTCCAATGCCTACCAAGTGGGTAACTTCCCATAGCAGGTGGGTAAGTGTTAAATGGATCTCTGCTTATCATTAGTTATGATGTAATAATTTGTAAAGCATTAGGTTTGTAGAAATAAGGAGGATTGATATTAGTACATTTTTTTTCACAGATTGTGAATCACATAATTCCTCATTCTTTAATAGATGAGATAAAGGTTGTAGCTAAATATTTCTTCAACCTTCCATCAGAATAAAAACATCAATATGCTCTGTGAGTAGGATCCTCTCAAGGCTATGGTAAGATGTTTGTGACAATTGATGATCAAACGTTGGAGTGGGGTGACTTGCTTGCTTTGGCACTCATGCCGAACGACATTAAGAATCTTTCCCTCTGGCCAACTGTCCCCACACATTTCAGGTAAACAAAATTATGATTGTATTGTACTTTAAAATTGTATCGATGAGCGTGGGCTTAGTTATAACATTAATTGATTAATTTCTAGGGATACTGTTGAGAGGTACACAATTGAGGTAGACATGCCCAGAACCATCCGTTAGAGATCCAAATCATTTCTCTGCTTTTATGTCCATTTGTATGTAAATAAATAAATAGATTACCTGCAAATTCTTGAATTTATTATTAATCATACATTGAATAAAATAGAAGGTAAAGGAAATTTAGACACTCATAAAATTTTAGTAAAGGAAATTGTACTTGTTGCATTGAGTTATAGTGAATTGCGTTCCATTTTGGCAGATCCCATTCCATCAAGAAGGAATAGGCTCCATACCGTGTCACAAAATCTTGCAGATTCGGGCCATTCCCCTTAACGCACAAGAGGGGGAATTATGCCTTGGACTGCCCCGCTAAAGAAGAGGTTTTATAAATAAAAAAATATCATCTGAGAAGGTTTTTGAAGATCTGGGTTAACGAATCATGGTGTCTGCCCTTAACCTGGTAGTCCATGGATTAATCACTATTTGGGCAAGCCTACCAGTTCATACCGAGTGGGGGGTAAAATAATTATGCCTTGGACCGCCCCCCCTAAAGAATAGGTTTTATAAATAAAAAATATCGACTAAGGATTTTTTTGAAGATCTGGGCTAACGAATCATGGTGTTTGCGTTGAACCTGGTAGTCCATGGATCAATCACTATCCAGGAAAGCCTACCCATTCATACCGGGTGGGGGGTAAAAGAAAGCGGTGGGGTGCCTGCCTGGACTAATCAATTTATTGGGTAGGAGGGATGGATAAGGCAATCAAGAGATGTCGATGTTACCAAAAGTCATAATCCAAATGAATTCATCTTGGTACAAAGAGTTATTTCTAAGGGGCTACCTGTAGGTTAGCGATGATAACATCCTTTCCAAAATTTGTATTCTCATCCTCAGATTCTCCCACTCCAACTTCTAATCCAAGGAATCCCCATGAATGAGTTGTATGCATCCTTCTTGTTTGGCTAGCAAATAAAAACAACACATGCAGGAGTTCTAAATAATAACCCCAACACCATCAACAACAATTCAGTTAGAAGAAAAACAAAAGTTCTATGTATATTCGAGCTTCCTAGTCATTCATTCAATGAAAAAGACATAAAATATATGGTTTAAGGACAAGTAATTCACTTGAGAGAGAAAGAGTGTGCTCTTTGTCAAGAGTAGCAACAAAACCATTCATGCTTCTATTGTATGAGTACATAATGTTGTCTTTGGCAACCTCGTTATTGTACAATTTTCTTTTCATTCAAGCATATTTCTACATACTTGTAATACAGAGACTAGAATAGTGGGTTTATGAAGATAATGAACAATATTGGGAGTATTGAACTTAGAAGCATCTCGATGACTCTGGACTATCTCTTGCACTCGTTCCTTTGCCTGAGAAATTTATTGGATCTTTTCTTTCTTCCGGTTACTGTATCGCTGAGTTGAGGCCACTTGGACATGATCATTCACTTTAGGCATGATTTTGACACTTAATCTATGTAGGATCTTAACCCGCTTAACTTCTCGGCTTCTTAGATTGTACATAACATAGGGATTTTTCCCTCATTGCATTTCTGCAATCATAGAATCTTCCATATCTTTGTTCTCGCTTACTAGAGGAAGGGCTAGCTTCCGTAGACAAAGATGATAAGTTAAACATTGTTACCTGGTCGAGTATGAATGCGACTGGTTGTCACTGGTGCAAGGCAATGTAATTGTCATGCAAACATTAAAGGCCCCAGCCGACCAACTGGCAATTGCTTTATTAATGTAATGTTTATTAGAGTAGGCATATTTTTTTATAATTGTTTTAAAATGGAAATGAATTTACTAATTATAATAATTATATAATTATATTGCAACTGGCCTAACTGCGTTGTGTGTGGATTGATATTAGATAATATAAAGATTACCCAATTATTATCCATATAAAGTAAACATTGTATTAAGTTATATCCTAAGATTACTAGGATAGTAATATACAAGTAATATATATTTATAATAAGTTAAGTCATATGATTAAATAATATGAATATAATTAAACTTACAATTACCTATAAATACTACTATATTAAGTAACGAAAATTAAATTAATATATAATATCGTTCTATATACTTAATAAACTTCGATAATATAGATATAATTTATTAAGTTATATATTGTTAAGCTAAGGGAATTATTATTAGGGTTTTATATAAATCATATCCTAATACAGGAAAGAAAATAAAAAAACTACAACGCATAAACCAATATACAAACTATGATAATATCATACTAATAACAATGATATTAACGGATATTAATACTATGTTAAATATAATATTAATACATCTATTATCAATAAGATCTCTAGATTCACTTTCAGACAACTGAGTGATTATGTACTTGAGAAAATTAACTTTTTCTCATACTTGAGACTTTACTTGGATTTTATTGTTTTCTTATGAAAATCGATCGATGTGGTAAAAAGATGGTTACGACCTTCTTCAAAGATTTTTTTCTTAAAAATCACCTGATAGACATATCGCCTGTTGCTGTGGTTCTGACCTGGAGAAATGGTAGATGTGGAGCATAAGAAATTTTAAAAAGGCTGGACAGGGTTATTGTATCAGAGGATCTTCTTCTATCATTAGATCAATTCAGGACATGGGTGGAATATCCTTATATTTCCGACCATGCCCCTGTTTTGCTTCAACTGGGCTATGGATTCCCGTCTGTAGCACATGCTTTCAAATTTAATCTGGATTGGCTGCGGGATGATAGGTTTGCTTCTATGGTTAAAGAGGTGTGGGAATCACTACAGGCCCAAAGGGAGGAGGGGGCACATAGTCATTTAGTAAGAAAATTGAATTTTTTTAAATCCAGAGTAAAGATCTGGTCTAAGGAAAAAAGAATATAGGAAAAGGAAGCTTTGGAAACACTAGAAAAAGCTCTAGCTACACTTTACTTGCAGAAGTCTCAAGTTGTGGATTGTCAAGAGGTCGATCTCCATTTAAAACTGTTAGAGGTGGATCAAAAGAAACTGTTACTTGTTGAAGAGGAGCATTGTTGCCAAAAAAGAAGAGCAATCTGGATCAAAAGTGGTGACAACAATACCAAAATTTTCCCTCTTTGCTAGCCATAGAAGAAACAAAAAGAATTTATGGGAAATAAAGGACGATTCAGGCTGTGTACATTCAGGGCAGGAGGACATAAAGGAAACATCATCGTGTTTCTTCAAATCCTTTTTTCAGGACACTGGGAAAACTTCCATTATAGATCAAATCGAAATGATTAAGCTCTATCCAAGAATCATCAATGAGGATTAAGTTGATACACTCGAGAGGCCTTGTTCCAGTGTGAAAGTCCTTAAGGTTCTGAAAGGATTTGCCAAGGAAAAAAGTCTAGGTTCCAACGGGTGGACAATGGAGTTCTTTCTATTCTTTTATGAGCTGGTTGGGAAGGATCTGCTCGAAGCTGTGGAGGAATAAAGAATGAGTGGTGTATTTAATAGGGAGCTAAACTTGACTTTCATCGTACTTATTCCAAAATTCAGTTGTCCTTCAACCTTTTTAGATTTTCGGCCGATAGCATTGTGTAATATGTGTTACAAGATTATTTCAAAAGTCTTAGCGAAAAGGATTAGACCAGTACTATCCCTGGCTCTGTCTGAGGAACAGTTGGGCTTTCTAAAAGGGAGGCAGATTTTAGATGCTATAGGTACAACCCAAGAGTGCTTGCATAGTATAAAGACTAAGAAGCTACAAGCCATAATCCTAAAGCTTGATTTAAAGAAGGCGTGCGATTGTATAAATTGGGATTTCCTTCGCCTAATACTCCTCCAAGGTGGTTTCGGCCTGCTTACAACTAATTGGATCATGGGTGGTGTCTCATCAGTGACATTTTCCATTTTGATCAATGGTGAGTCGAAAAATTTCTTCCAGAGTGGAAGAGGCCTTAGACAGGGTTGTCCATTGTCACCTTTACTTTTCATACTTGCGATGGAAGGACTTAGCCTACCCCTTAAAAAATCCCATACCGAAGGCAAGTTGACATGTATTAAGGTTTCTAGGCTTATAAAGATTTTACATCTGCCTTTTGTGGATGATATAATAATTATGTCAAAAGCTTCTTTGGAGGAATGGCAGGAGATTCATAGAATTCTGGGGGTCTTTTGTGGAGCGTCTGGGTTACTGATTAATGTCCAAAAGTCTACTTTTCTCCACTATGGGGTAGCGGAGGACACTCTTGAGAATTTAAAAGAATTTTTCTAGTGCAACTTTACAACCCTCTCGGAAGGGTTCAAGTATTTGAGTTATTTTTTAAAACCCGACTGTTATAAGGTGGAGGAATGCCATTGGCTCATTACTAAATTTGAAAAGAGAGTCAATCTATGGTGCAATCATTGGCTCTCAATTGGAGGACGCTATGTACTAATAAAGGTTGTCTTGGAAGGACAACCTGTCTATTGGTTGGAAATGACACATATTCCATCTTCAATGCTCAATCAAATACGCCAACTAGTCTTCTCTTTCTTTTAGACAGGGGGGAAACAAAAATAGAGCTATCATTTGTGCAAATGGGAGTTTTTATGTTGGGGGTTGAGAAATCTTTACAGTTTTTATAGGGCCTTGACGACCAACACCCTCTGGAGAGCTATGATATAAAAGACATGTATCTACCTTTTGGGTATGTTACTAGATGGATGAGATCAGATGAGAGTTTAATGCCGCAAGGATCACAGACTTGGAGAATTCTCCAAAAATCCATTCCTCTTTTGCTTCACTGGATTGCTTGGAGCCCAGGTTCGGGACACTCTATCATCATTGGTAAAGATTTGATCCCAAGGATGGGTAGAGCGACGATATTGACTGAAGATCTAGTTCTGGCACTCAACCAAAATAATGTTCACTATCTGTATCAGGCCAGTTGTGCTCTGTGCCCTGGCACTATCTGCTCCATTTGGATTGACAGTGAGGATTTGAGCATGTTGGGTGATTTATCCCTTGAATGGGAGGGGTTAAGGAAGGCTCTGATAGAGTCAGGTGTTCAGTTGCGGACTAGACCAGATGTTTTGATATGGACTGGTGGCGATTCCTCTAGCCACCTAACTACTAAAAATGTTTACAATGCCATCATGACAAAACAATGGACTGTTAAGATTGGAGGTTGGAGGAAAAAGTTGTGGAATTAGGATATCCCACTAAAACTCAAACTCTTTGTTTGGTTGGTTGCATAAAACAAAGTCCTCACGTGGGATAATCTTCAACACAAAGGACATATGGGACAAGGTATTTGTCAACTTTGTAGAAATTCTAGGGAGACGGTTAACCACATGTTTATGGATTGTTCCTTCACTTTATCTGTATGGTATAAAATTAAACTTGCTATTCCTCACATTTTGGGGTGGCGTGATTCAACAATTTTGGAGTGTTTCAAAATCTGGTTTGAACATAATCAAACATACCCAACTCTGCCAATTTACATCTATTGGTACTTATGGATAGAAAGGACCTATGCCATCTTTGATTAAGGTATTCCTTCTATTCAGAAGGTGGTCTACATATCACTGGCTGCTATGGAAGGCAATAAGAAGCAGATTCATATTCCAACCTTGAGAGCTTCAAAAGGATTGATTCCTGGGCAGAAAATTGTTGGATGGTTTGATGGGGCATCACAACAAAATGGTGACCAATGTGGAGCGGGTGGAGTGATAAAGATCAGTGAGCATGCAACATATAAGTGGACGATAAATTGTGGACCTGGAACAAACACCACAACTAAAATTCTGGGGGTTTGGGAATTACTAACTCTGGCATCTCGACTATCTATATCTGAGATCAATGTCTTAGGAGACTCCAAAATAGTCATAGATTGGCTAAAGGGGAAAGGTTCTCTATAGGTGGTCACCTTGGAGTGCTGGAAGGAAAGGATAACAAATCTCATCAAGCTTTTCAGGCCCATATCCTTTGGCCATGTTTACAGAGAAGAAAACCAAGAGGCGGATTGGTTATCAAAGCAAGCGCTCCCGAGGCATCCCAGATAGATTGCATACTATCTATGTGAAGAGGGTCATGAGGGCCCTACTATGTTTTTAAGTTTATATTAGAAAGGGTGTCGTTGTCCATTTGTAGGAGATGTTTTTTAGTTGCATGATGTTCGGGCTAAGAGAAAGCCTTTTATAAATTTTGTAATCTTGGGACTCTATGAGATAATTGGAGTTATAGCACGAGGTCAATTTTCCCATTCCATAGCAATGTTTTGAATAGCTAGGCA
>SNQJ01S0011058.1:137188-151997 GCA_010110895.2 Picea sitchensis
AATTCCAATTGAGCTTGTGGTGAATATCAATTCCAAGATATTTTTATGAAGTCACTTCCTCCAAGTTGTTGTTGTCATATACAAAGGTATCATAAGGGATCTTATTGGATTTAATAATCATGACCTTAGTCTTATCAGTATTAGCAGTCATACCCATATTGGAGCAAAAATCCTTGAGAATTCTTAGTTGGTTTTCAAGATCACGGGGACTCCTTGCCATAAGAACGATATCATCGGCATAAAGAAGAAGATTGATGACTATACCGGTGAGAGTAGGGTCGACACAACCTGCTTTTTCCAGGCATTCTTCTAACTTATCAATGTATATACCAAAAAGGGTAGGGGACAAGGGACAACCTTGTTTGACTCCGATATTGCAGTTAAGTCAAATGTTTTAAGAAGTTAGTAATAGATATATAGTAGATAGATATCATTCACAATGTGGATGGTATTGGGATTGCCATTGTAAAATAGATGAGATAAATGATTATACTTGCCTATGTATATTGTAATTGCTTAGGAATTAATTTTCTTTGACTTTCGATTAGTTGTTTGTGATGGCATACAACTTTCTAAAGTTTTTAATTTTTTTAAATTAATTTCATTTATTTTTTAAAACAAAAAATAATTTTTATTTTATGAAAATTGAAACTCTTAATTTTCTATTGGTTGAAGAGAGTGACGTGACTATTTTTATGTGGTTTTAATAGGTATTGTAAACTATATCATTTTTTAATTTATTTATGTTTCATTAATTTATGCTTTAGTATTTTATTGATTTGATGGTATTTCTTACTTTAGCATTGTCATTTAATGTGGTAATTCTTATTATCTATTTTTTAAAATTGTAAATTTTAATTGTATAGATAAATTTAGCTCTTTCAAAAGTTTACATTGAAAAAAACTTCTCACTTCCCCTTGATGTTTTCAATTGTATAGATAAATTTGGTTCTCTCAAAAATATATATTGAGAAAAATACTTCTCACTTTTGTTATGTAATCTATTCCTCTTATATGCAATTCTATTAACAAAATCATTTTTTATTCCATTTTCATTGTTTTGACCAGTTTAATCTCTAATTGTGAAAAGGTGGCCAATTAGTCATCATGGTCTGTAAATTTCTTCAAACATTAAGATTTACAAATCACTAAGTTAACATTAAAACTATTATTTTTTTTTTGAAAACCTAGTTATTCATGAATGTTCAAAACAAACAAATAAATAAAAACATTAAGATTTACAAATCACTAAGTTAACATTAAAATCATTTTTTTAAACCTAATTATTCATGAATATTCAAATGAAACAAATAAGTAAAAATAATAGTACGATAGGGACCAAAGCCTTCATCTTGTTGCACATGGAATCAATCATTTAAATTTTTAAATATTTTTACCAACTTCTACTACTTGTGTATTTGAAATATTTTTACCAAGTCCCATGAAATTTTATTATATATTAAAAATATCTAGAACTAATTAACATCACATCCTAACAATTTTGAAAATAATTACAACATTCATATAACTTAAAATTTTAAAATTATAATTTTAATAAAAAAATGGTTTTAAATATTTTATATGAAAAAATTATATAAAGTTGATCTCAAATCCAATAACAATATATTGCATTTATGTTACTTATAGATAATACATATTTTCAATAGAAACACGCCACTAACAACTAACCATATTAAAATATTAAACAACAAATATAAACAACTTCTTGTTAATTTCCCTTGTTATATTAAAAATATTACAGATATTTATTAGTAATAATGTACTTAGTTATAGATCGAGAAGAAGAGTGAAAAATATTTCAATAGTACAATTCAATAAAGGATATATGGTGATACTTGAAATTACATTCAATCCCCAAGATGTTTAATATGAGTGAAGAATATATCATTATGCTCTCAAATCAACATTTTAAAATTAATTTTATAATAAATTAATTTTTAAAATAAATATCAATATTATAAATATTTTAATTTATTATATTATCAAATTGATCATAATAAGATGTTTAATATGAGTGAAGGATATATCATTATGCTCTCAAATCAACATTTTAAAAATAATTTTATAATAAATTAATTTTTAAAATAAATATTAATATTATAAATATTTTAATTTATTATATTATCAAATTGATCATAATGGACTTTGATACTTATTCTAGGAGACATAACTGAAATCAAATAAATTAATTTTTAAAATAATATCAATATTATAAATATTCTATTTTATTATATTATCAAATTGATTATAATGGACTTTGATACTTATGCCCGGAGACGTAACTTGAAATCGACTTTGAAGCCAAGTGGATGTATTATACATGAAATTACATTAGTGGATGATGAATTAGGATGTAAAGTGGTTTTTGACCCTGTGATTTCATGTGGCTAGCTTAGGTTACACGTAAGCTCTTCCACCTCCTACTTGTCAGAGAAGCAATGAGAGCATAGAATTGGCAAAGTGTGTACGCCATCTACTTGCTTATCTCCCTTGGTTAACTATAAAGAGTGTTCTAGAGCCCAAACATTTCAGCGGAGGATGATTCGATTCTTTATGGGACATGCACAAGGCATTAATACGAAGGCGGAACTATTGGGAGTGTGGGTTTCTCTCATTATGGCACAACGATTGTACATTGACGAGCTATTACTTCTTGGAGATTCCAAAATTATTATCGATTGGTTAAATGGCCCGGCTGATTTCCATGTGGCAACACTGGAGTGCTGGAAAGAAAGAACACAAGAGGCTACAAGACTCATAAATAATCTCTCTTTCTCTCATATCTACAGGGAGGATAATAGCGAAGCAGACACTCTATCTAAAAAAGCATTGTCTTTGCCTCTCGGCCAAATTCGATTTTCTCAGTGGGAGGATGGCAATGAAGGACCAACTATCTTGATCAATCTTTCAAAATTATCTTATTTCCTGTTATTTATTATTATTTTTTTTTCTACTTATCTTTTTTGGTCATACCGATCATAGTAGAGAAATGTGATAGAAAGTTCATTAAAATGTACAAGATTTATCCATCTCAAAACACAATGTGAAAAGAATAGTAAACTTTTCATGTATATTGACTTATCATGAATACTGGATATATATTTTTATATCCTTTTGAATATAAAGAATATTTTTCTCGTGAAAAAAAAAAGTGCTTAATGCTTTATTAGTTTGTCTAAATCCTCTTACTTGTGTACCTTTTTTTTTGAACTTTATGCCCGTCTCCTCATGGTTATATATATATATATATATATTCGTCATCATTTGAAATAGCTAGAAAGGAATATTATATGAAATGAATAATATAAATTGAAATAGGAAGAAAGGAATAATATATGAAATGAATAATATAAAATATAAGAGGATTTTAGTATTATTTATATACACCACATCTCAAGGATAAGAATGTATTTATGAATGTGAGGTGATGTTCAATTTGCATTAATAAATGAATAGATGATTGCACGAAAATAGTAACATATAGTGTTAAGTATGAATGAATTAATGATTGCACGAAAATAGTAACATATAATCTTAAGTATGAATAAATAAAATTAAAAATGTTGGTGATTTTAAATTTATTTAAATTTGTTATTTTATTATTATTTTATTTAGAGTAGTGTTTGGGTTTCATATCCTCCAATGAAAAATGTTTAAAGAGAAAGGTATTTGTGTTGTAGAAACAATTCAAAAACATATAAATTTTATACATATCTAACTTAGTAAGAACCATATTTTGATTTCACACATGATCAATTACAGAATGCAAATAAACTAAGTGAAAATGATAAATTCATACAAATAACTTGAATATAAATAATAAAAGCACATAAAACAACACATCAATGGTATCATATGTGAACTACACCTTACACAAGTGTTGTACCCACAACGACCTCCCATTTATTAGTCCCTCCCATGGGACTATAGCAATGCGTTTGCTTTTGATGTGATATTGACGTGACATTAATTTGCCTTTTACCATAAATTTGTGTATGCAATGTAATGTTTAACATAGGAAAACAAATATATATTTTTGGATATAATAAAAATATTTGTGTCTCTCATTTCTAATTGGTTGATAGAATTGAAGTGTTATTGCTCCCTTCACGTCTTTCAATATGTAGAATTAATTACATAATCAATGAATTTCATCAATCACCACATCTAAATATAAAAAGTTGTACTATGTATTTATTATTATGCATTATTATATTTATATTATATTTATTATCTAATATATTATTTACTATTATATTTATAATATTTATATTATATTTATGAATATTATTGTTCCATTCAACTTACGTTTCATTATACATTTTGAATAACAAACAACCCTCAATTATTATATTTTGACAAAAAATATTCATTACTTGTGCATTTAGTTATATTCAGTTTCATTGTTCAACATGTATTTCCCAACTAACTTGACAAGGATTGCGTTGCCATGCAACCCTTGTTTTAATAGAAATAAAAGGGCCCCATTTAATTTTGAAATTGATTGCTATTGGGTTTTTTTCATTTTTCCAAATTTCAAGGTGTGATTAGATTAAATTTTGATTTTATTTTCTCTTTGACTTTATTTCTTGATTATATTTATGATGTGATTTCACCCAGATATATCATTTTCTAATTTTTTGGCCACCATCATCTTCTACTTGTAGAGCGCTTTCCAATGATATAAATTTTTCCTCATTTTGAGTTTTGGACACAAAGATATGGCCCTTAGAAGTTTTTGTATTATTTTGATGACATGACAGATGATGTGTCTCTTGATTCCATGTGGCATCCCCTTGGAATCCACGTGTCATCTTCACCACCCAACAAGTTTCTATTTTGTTGTCTAACTTGGTGTTGCTTGACATCCACGTGACATCCTAGGTGCCATATCCTGCGAGGCATCCAGATCTGGCTCTTCTTAAAGTCCCATATATCCAGAATCCAGAGATCCAAAAGTTTCAACAATCTACCTTTTCAAAAATCAAATATATGGAGGGCAGGCATGATGGGAGCTCCCATTGCAGAGCCCTTTCATCCAAGCCGCAATAGTTGGTATGATGTAGTGTTTGCAAAGAACCAATCTGGTTCTTACGATAGACATCCATCATAAATGGAATAAATAACTGTAATCCATACTCGACAATAAATATATTGAATAAGAATGTATATAATGAGATAAAATAGAAAATATATGATGAATAGATGTACAATGAGAGTGCCAAATATATAGAGAACCTAAAGGCACATATGGTGACCATCCATGAAAGGATGCATCCCTTATACAATTAATAACTATCTATTATTATTATTATTATTTATGATTATTATCACTTAATATTTATATATTTTGTATGTTACATTGCCTTCCCCTTAAAAATGTTTTGTCCTCAAAGCATGATTAGAGAAGGACATATCTCTTGTTATAACTCGAACTGACTTCTCATGATCTTTTGTTTTGTAATTGTGACACTTGAAGAAACAAAACAATATAATTTTCAAATTCCTAAAGTAATACGCTGCATCTTTTTGGAAGTGATCCATCCCAAATCTATTTTCATTGGAAGTGTTTGATGATTGATTGTTCGGATAAGATTTCTTATTTTAGGCTTCCATAGAAGTTGTCAATTTTGTCTTCATTCTTTTTCAATGTTGTAGTTTAGTTGTTGATAAGAAGAACATTGTTTAGATTCCTCTTGAACTTGTTGTTGGTCGTAACGAATCTTGTGATTTGGATGACGATAAGGCACCAAAATCTCTTATGAATATTGTTTATTGGATCTTTTTTCAACTTTTGATGTTTCTGACAATTCATTTGGATTAGTGTTTGTTTCTTTCTCTAAGTTTGAGATTTTTTGAACTAGAAGCCTCTCTCTTTCAACTAATTTAGTCATTGTTTCTTTGTGATCTAACTCTTATTGTAAAGACATCTTATCATGCTTTAGATTTCTGATTTGGGTAAGTAATTCTTGATTATGTCGCCTTAAACGTAAAAGTTCTTCCTTATTTCCTGACTTGTCGTCTTCATTTTTTGATTCCAAATTTTTTGTTATTTCGTTCTTTAAAATTTTAATTTGTGCAAACAATTGTTGATTAAGGATTCTCAAGCAAAAGCTTTCTTCATCTTTTTCGGATAATTTCTTCTCATTCTTTAACTTCTTGATTTGTTCAACCAAGCTTTGATTATAGTTCTTTAAACGACAATTCTCTTCATCTTTCTCTGCTAATTTATTAATGAGAACGTGATTAGCTTGTTATGACTTCTGATCCCTTTGCTTCTTATCTTTTGACTCGTTTATTTGTACCAATAACTTTTGGTTATGATTTTTTAAGCAATAAATGTCTTTGTCATTTTCTAGTAATTTTCCCTCAATATTTTATTTTTGTCTCTCTTTTTTGGTTTTTTAGCATTTGTTCCAACCCAACTTGAAATTGTAAATTTATGTTGTGTTGTTGCCTCTTTTGCTCAATAGGGACATTTTTCAAAAAATGTTTTCTTTGTAGATGTCATAATTCACTTTTTATTTTTTTAATAAATGATAAATGTATGAATTTCAAGAACCCACTTTTAAAATAATACACTTTTTCACTTTTTTTTTAATCCTTTAACTTTGGAATATATATTATTTATTATATATCTTTTTTCTATTTTAAGTGCCCGTCACTTTCCAAGATCCACTTCACTTTTAAAAATATAATAATCCTTCAAACTATTTTTTTATTTACATAAATTTTTGATGGTATCGTTTATAAATTATTATAAAACCTTTCCTCCTTGTCTTTTTGTGGATATCTCCAACTCCACCATATTTAATATGATACTCTCTCTTCTTACTTTTCCTTTATGAATATTCTTTACACAAGTTAATTGACTTTGCTAAAATATATTTTGACTTTGGTTGAATTAATATTACTGGAAAAGACTTAGGTCATTGACTTTTTATTTTGGCTTCAAGCCCACCACTTGTATATAGAAAGTTGTAAAAAGTTACCACTGTAAATTATTTTTTTATAGGGTAAGGAAATACCATGGGCCAATGGTTTACCAAAACCATGGGCTTGTAAACCACCAACAATAAAATCATAATTTACTCTTCCTTCTTCTTTGGAACTTTTTCTTTTAAACTATCTTTTCTTTTTTTATTCTTTCTTTTTTCTTCTCCCTTTTTTTTCCTTCTTCTTGATATCTGGTAATAACTTATAATTTCTTGCAACTGAAAGATTATTTCTTCAATGGTAATTTTTTTATGATGTTTTTTTTTTAATGGAAAAATTCCTTCACGTGGTCAAAGACTTGGATAAATTAGAGAAACTCTGTTTTTTTTTTGTATGAGGCTACAAGCCTGTATGACCAATATCTAGGATCAACAACAAAGCTCTGATACCAATGCAAAGAACCAATCTGGTTCTTACGACAAACATCCATCATAAATGGAATAAATAACTGTAATCCATACTGGACAATAAATATATTGAATAAGAATGTATATAATGAGATAAAATAGATAATATATGATGAATATATGTACAATGAGAGTGCCAAATATATAGATAACCTAAAGGCACATATGGTGACCATCCATGAAAGGATGTGTCCCTTATACAATTAATAACTATTTATTATTATTATTATTATTATTATTTATGATTATTATCACTTAATATTTATATATTTTGTATGTTACAGTGTTCGATTCCACCTCATACAACATTATGGCTGGAACAAGGACACAAGTTCAAATGGCTAACCTAAGAAGAAGAAGAAGGGGATCAATTGAAGAAATATAGGTCATTGGACTTTACAATATCTTTGGTTGCAGTTCCAAGTTTGGTCCCTTTGGCTCGATTCCGAGTTTTTTTGTTGGTTTATTAGGTTGGAATATTCTATTATTTGGTTCGGCTCAATATCGCGTTGGAGTAAGCAAAATCCATCTACAATTGGCTAGCATCACGTGCGTTGGTCATAGAGGTCTATTTTTGGTTCTTCTCTCTAGGTGGATGACTATTACCTTGGCTTCTTCTCTCCCCCCCTCGTTGGGTCTCCCCTCTGTCCATCATCATCGCCTTTCCTTTGCGTCCTCTACCAAGCATCCTCAACCTACAATGTTGAACTCTGGAAATGAGTTGTGGTTGAAATCCAACAAATGTGGGCTTAGACGAGGCTCCAAACAGGTTGTTAATAATCCCCTACTTTAGAAGATCCCCCATTGCATTACCCATTCCCAAACAGAAGCCATGAAAGCGGTCTTTTATTATCATTATCGTTTCTCTACTGTGCTCAATTGAGGACTGTGTCAAACATAAAAGTAGGAAACTGTCCAATGATCAAGTGGAGGCAGACTTTAGGGAATGGGTGCCGGACTTGGGGTTTTCATGCTCCAACAACATTGAAATATTCAAGCTTATAGAGCTTTATTGGTTGAATAAAGATTCCATAGCATAGGAAATGGAGTAGAGAGGTCAACAACAACAAGCTATCCTTCACAAATTAGATATAATGGATAAAAGTTTGAAGCAATCTGTAGAGCAGTATATGAAATTAACATTATAATCAGAGACCCAAAGGACGCCTAACACAACCCGATAACAATAGTTGAGCCTGCTCAAGCATTTGAAGATACCTCCTCCAACTTCATCATGATTGATGAATATCTTGAGGAATAGGAGGATATTCAACATTGACAAAAGTAGGTATATGTCCTATTGGTTTAACCACTCATGCTCTCCTTAGATAGTCTTACAAAAGGAGGAAACTATCCAATGATCAAGTGGAGACAAAATTTTAGCAAACTTGGGGTTTTCACACTCCAAGGATGCTAAAATCTTGAAGTTTATAGAGCTCTATTGGTTGAATAAATATTTCATAGCATAGGTAGTGGAGGAGAGAGGTAAAAAACAACAAGCTATCCTTCACAGATTAGATCTAATGGATAAAACGTTTGAAGCAATTTGTAGAGCAATATATGAAATTGACATTATAATGAGACACCTAGAGGACACCTAGCATAACCCAATAGCAGTAGTTGAGCTTGCTCAAACATTTGAAGATACCTCCTCCAACCCCATCCTAATTGATGAAGATCTTGAGGAACATGAGGATATTCAACATTGGCAAAAGTAGGAGATTCAGTTTTTTAGATAGAAGATGACACTAATCATTGTTGTAGTTTAATTTTTTATGAATTTGTTTTTTTCAACAATTCAAGAGAAACTGATATTTTTGTCTTGAAATCCAATAAGAATCATTTTGGATTGTTGGAATTGCATATATCAATTGTTAATATTGCATTTAATTAGTTGAAATAGGGGTAATTAATGGTATTGAATCCATTTCTGCAATAAAAACGACTATTTAAAAATTCAAAATTACAATTTCAAGAAAGATTTTATATCTACAATATAACAAAAAAAAACAAAACAAAATAATACACATTTAGCCTTCTTTTTACCCACCAACCACACTAACAACTAATAACTCTATAAAACTCATTAAGAATGATATAGTAGTCTCTCTAAGCATACACTCAAAGAAAATTCAAGCCAACCAAATTATTCCTTGAAACTACATCTATATACTTCTTACCCTACACCATAATATTATTTATAAAAACACACTACTTATTACTTAATAAATAGAGAGAATGAAGACTGAATGCTTAGGCGAGACAACACCTAGAGGCCGGGGAAGGAAAGCCAAGCTTCGTTCAAATTAATTAATGACAATTACAAATATATATATGATGACATATGGTTGGAAATGGTTTGAAACGGTTGGAGATAAACTCAACTAATCACCACAACTAATTCTCCATTATTCCTAAGTCTCCCCTTTAATGGAGAAAGGATTGAAATATGCACCTAACATCTCTATAAATAGTTCAAATCTGATCTTCCCAAGAGGCTTAGTGAAAATATCAACTACATTTTCACTAGTATTACAATACATTAAAGCAATGTCATTAGACTGCATCTTTTCTCGAACAAAATGGAATCGAGTATCAACATGCTTTGTTCTTGAATGATAAACTGGATTATTTGATAACTTGATTGAGCTCTAGTTATCACATTTGATTATCGTAGCTTTCCTTTGTTCTTCTCCAACATCTTGAAGTAGTCTTCTCAACCAAACAATTTCACAAGTCGTTGCATGCAACTTTTTATATTTTGCCTTAGTGGATGACAAAGATACAATAGGTTGCTTTTTACTGCTCCATGAAAAAATCTGGATCCAATGCCAAAGGCATAACTTGTAGTAGATCTCCGATCATCCGGATTTCTAGCCCAATCTGAATCTGAGTAACCTGTCAGCTCAACATCGAATGAATCAATATATTTAATACCATAATCAATTGTGCCTTTGAGATACCTGAGTACCCCTTTCGCTGCATTCCAATGGATTTCTAGAGGTTTAGCCATAAACTGACTTAACACACTAACAAAGCATGCTATGTCAGGTTTGGTTGTAGTGAGATAGTTCAAGTTTCCCACCATCTGTCTATACACTGTATCATTTACCTCCTTCGAACCATCATCGTAGTAAAGTTTTGTTTTCTGCTGCATTGGAACATAAGAAACTTTACACCAATCCATTTTAAAATTCTTAAGTACTTCTCTGACATATTTACCTTGAGACACAAAGGTTTGACCAACATTTATCTAGACTTCAAGACCTAGGCAGTAATGTAACTCACTAAGATCTTTCATTTCAAATACCTGTGACATCTGCTTCTTAATTCCACTAATCATTTTTTCTGAATTTCCTGTAATAATTAAATCATCAACATATAAGGAAATCAATACAACATGCCCCTTTTCATCAAACTTGGTATACAGATTTGGATCTCTTTTGCTCCTCATAAAACCCTGCTGAAGAAATAAGGAATCTATCTTCTCATACCATGACCTAAGTGATTGTTTCAGTCCTTACAATGCTTTCTTAAATTTACACACTAAATGTTCCTGACCACTTTTCACAAACCCCTCTGGTTGAGTAAGGTAAACCTCCTCCTTTAACTCACCATTCAGAAAAGCAGACTTTACATCTAATTGGTGAAGCTTCCAATGGTATTTTGTAGCTAGTGCAATTAACATTCTTATAGTGTTTAATTTAGCTACTGGTGCAAATGTTTATGCATAATCAATGCCTTCTTTCTGTGAATACCCCTTTGCCACCAATCTAGATTTATATTTATCTATACTACCATCTACTTTGAATTTAGGTTTGTATATCCATTTACATCCTATGGGATTTTTATCTTTAGGCAATTTAGTCAATTCCCAAGTTTTATTTTTCATTATAGAGTCATATTATTCCTCCATTGTTTTTCTCCACTCTTCATGTTCATTAGCTTCATTAAAACTCATGGGTTTTATGACATTTGAAATACTACTCATCAAGGCACAATCTTTATATTTTTTTAGATGGACGAACCTGTCGTGAAGATCTTCTCAATTGGCTGGTGATTTCTTCTCTGTTTTGTGAAGATTCTTCTTCACTGCTAGATGTATCCATGTCACTGGGTGCCTTTTCCCGTTTCTACTTCTCTTCTTTGACCTCCTCATATTCAAAAAGTACATGCCATCCTTCATGACTGTTGTCTTCATTATTTCCTTCTTCCTGCTCATGGAAAATTACATCTCTACTTGCAAACACTTTGTGAGTAGATGGATCAAACAATTTATATGCTTTAAATTCTGAATAGTACCTTATAAAAATACATTTGATAGCTTTAGCATCAAGCTTCTTCCTGTTCTCCTTTGGAATATGTGCAAAATCCTTACACCCAAATATACTCAAATTATTAATTGTTGGTTTAGAATGATACAAGGTTTCGAAAGGAGTTTTTTGATCAAGACACCTTGTTGGACTTCTATTATTTAAATAAACAACAGTGCTAATGGCCTCAGCCCAAAAATCATTTGAGAGATTCTTATCTTTCATCATACTTTGTGCACACTCCACCGGAGTTATGTTTTTCCTTTCTTCAACTCCGTTCTGCTGTGGAGTGTGGGGTACTGTAAATTGTTGTACTATTCCATGATATTTGCAATACTTGATGAAGTTACCCAATATGTACTCTCCTCCTTGATCCGAGCGGATAACTTTGATGGGTTTTCCTGTTTGCTTCTCCACCGTGTTTTTAAATTCCTTCAAGTATTCAAAAACATCACTCTTTTTTCTAAGGAAATACACCCATGTGTACCTTGTGCAATCATCAATAAACAATAAGAAATAATAAGAACCTCCTAGTGACCTTGTCCGCATTGGTCCACAAACATCAGTGTGCATAAGTTCTAATAGATCTCTTTTTCTCCTATCAGGATTAGAGGGGAAATCATCTCTGTGCATCTTTCCTAATGCACAACCTTCACAAGCAACATACTCATTCTTCAACATAGGGAGTCCTTCAACCATACTTTGTTTTTGTAATAAAAACAAATCATGATAATTAATGTGACCATACCTTTGGTTCCAAAGAGTTTCTGTAGGCATAGTTGCAGAAGTCAATGCTTGATGATTCTTGCTGGTGACATCAAGTTTGTACAGACCTCCAACTCTGACTCCTGAGGCAACAATTCTTTAATTATCCTGCAAGTCCTTCACTATACAATCTGTCTTGAAGAATTCAACCTTCAAATTCTGATCTATAATGGTGGACACATAAATCAATTTTTTCTTTATCCCAGGGACATACACAACATTGCGAATGTGTCTGACAATACCATTCAAAAGTGTTACTGGAATATCTCCATATCATTTAATTTGATAAGAACGATCATCTCCAAGATAAATATGGGTACCATTATGTGTTTCTTTAAAGTATATATACCAATTCTTGTTACATGTCATGTGAATTGAAGCTCCAGATTCAACAAACCACGCATCAACATCATCAGTTTCAACAGAGAGTGCAACATGAGACACAAACAATTTGAGATCTTTTGAATCAACATTCGGGTTTTCTTCTGCAAAGTGTCCTGCATGTTTTCTATTTTTATGCCTAGCCTCATCATCATTTTTCTTCTTATAACATTGTTTGGAAAGATGCCCAGTCCTACCAAAATAGAAACACTTAGGTTAATTTCTATTCGATGGCATACCTTGATTTGGCTTTGGAAATGACTTCCTCCTATGCCTCCTTCTCGTGGTTTCCCTTTAGGGAATCTCTCCTTTGTCCATAGCGCTAGGTCTGAATTCCGAGGCTTCAAATTCGCGCACCTCTCTTCCTCTTGCAAAAATATACCTGTCAGTTCCTCAAAAGTAGGAGCTTTCTCCCTTGCTGCAAGGCCTGTTATAAACATTTGATAGTCCTATAACATTCCATTTAGGGCAATTGTGACAAGATCAATGTTTGACACTTTTTCTCCTATATCTCCCAATTTATCTTTCATTTCTTTAATTCACCCAAGAAAATTACTAATAGTCTCATTTATATCCATTTTAATACTTAGCAATTTACTCTTTAAGAAAAGAATGCAATTTGTATTATTAGTCTGATATAGATCTTTAAGTACTTTCCAGGTTTCACTAGAAGTCTTAGCATCTCTAATATGTGGAATTATGTTATCTTTAACATACATTCTCAACAATACCTTGGATTTTTTCTCTCGCTTATCCCAATCTAGGATTGTTTCCGTTGTCGCACCTGCAGCCGCATCGAGTAGCACTTCATCTCCTTGCGCAATTGTCCATACGCCATAACCTTCCATCAATGTTTGCATTTTGAATTTTCAATTGATGAAATTCGAGCCATCTAACTTGTTGGCTTCGTTGAGGTAGATTTCTGCCAGCGGATTCACCATCCTTGCAAATTTCGTTGAGAAAGAGATCTCTTTATTTCTTATCACCACACGATGTAAAATTGCAGCCTCACGATTTTTTCAGAAGTTAAAATTGCATTCAGTACAATTCCATGCAAAACAAGAGGAATATATAATTTATTGCAAACTAGAACGTTAATTAGTTGAATTTTATAAATTATGTAGTTGCAGATTATGGCAATAGAGATAGTCTCACGCACTATGCAAAGTTCTCATGGACTATGGAGATCTCACGCATTATCCCACTATGCAAGTGGAGAAACCCCTACCGTCTTGTTTTGGTCATGGACTCTGTATACCACTTCAAACCAGGCAGGTGGCCCCCACGAAGTGCACAACGAGAGGGGTTCCTCGACATGCGTTCCTCGACAACCTTTGACGAGTCATTCCTTGGCAACTTGCTCGCGTTCTGATCCTCCTCAACGATCTCAGTAGTGATCTAAGTGTCAGCAATAGAGAGAAGCACCAACAATGATCTAAGTGTCAGCAACAGAGAGAAGCACCAATAGTGATCTCAACACGACTATCCAGTAGCACAACAACCGATGCTCCACGCCCTTTCACGCAGATGCGATCTGCCTCTCCAGTTCTGATTTGGGCGCACTCTCCCTCAGAGTCAAAGAGTTGTAGTGATCTGCCTTAGCTATCCTCCTCACAATGGACATCGATCCTCCAACTCTGATACCAACTTAAGAAATAGAGAGAATGAAGATTGACTCCTCAGGTGAGACAACACCTGGAGGCCGGGGGAAGGAAAGCCAATCTTCGTTCAAATTAATTAATGAGAATTACAAATATATATATGATGACATAGGGTTGGAAACAATTTGAAACAGTTTGAGCTAAACTCAACTAATCACCGCAACTAATTCTCCACTGTCCCTAAGTTTATTAACGTATTCAATTATTATTATTAATAAAGTATTACTATAACTTATGATAATTAACATAAATTGATTCTTGATAC
>SNQJ01S0011059.1:0-13531 GCA_010110895.2 Picea sitchensis
TCCTTCTAGAAGCGGAAGCTCCTATTACGTCTTCTTAGATTTGATTTATTCTTCCTTATTGCTAGGCCTTATTAATATTGTCCTTTATTGCATGAAATTATATTATTATACCTACGTGAAGGGTTAGGGATGTTAGGTCCCTAACATGTATGGTTCGAATTATCTGAGCTACTCCACAGGGTGATTGTTTGGGATGGACTTTTAGTTGAGCTAGCCTGGTATTCTTGGCTCCAGGATCTCGGACATAAAAACATAAAATCCCTACCCCTCATTGTGTGCTGGGGGGTTTGGCTAGCTTGCAACAGGGCCATATTCCATGATTTGTCCACCATGCCTAATTTTGTGGCTACTTAAGGGATTTCGATCCTATATCATTTTCCTCAGGAAAAAGACACTCATGTTATTCGTGTACTTCAACCTGAACTCATTGATCATTTTATCCCATGGGATTTTTTGATGGGGCCTCACAAAATGGAAACCTCCAATGTGGCGGGGGAGCTGTTCTATATCTCTCAACCGACCATTATTTCAAAATGAAAATGGGTCTGGGTTCAAGTACCAATAAATATGCTGAGTTGATGACTTTACAACTCTTGATCCAAGTTGTTGGGGAAAAGGGGGTTCAATCCCTACAACTCTTTGGTGATTCAATGAATGTTATTAATTTGTCCCAGAAATTCTAGGCTTGTCATAATATTTTTCTGAGGCCTATTGTTGAGGAGATTATTAGGTTCCTGGAATCTTTTGATTTAGTCTCTCTAAAACATGTTTACATGGAAAGCAACCAATTAGCATACTCTTTATCAAAATCTGCGATTCTGCTTCCATATGGAGAATGGATTATTTCAGAATCAGCAGGAGAAGATATATATGAATTTCATCATAGACCCTTCATAGAAGACATAGATCTCCCATAAACATTGGCATCATCTTCTACACACTATGATCAATTATTGCTCCTTCTTTCAGTTGCTTTCTATAAGGAATGGGTTGCTTTTTATGGGGAATGGATAGATCCATTTTTTAGTATTTTTACTTTTTTGATAGTTGTGTTTTTGAGCGGATGTACATGTTAAATGTTTGGTCTATAAGCTGATATGTATTGATACTTATTGTGCCTCGAATGTTGTTTTGTTTTGTTGTAGTAAGCGATATTACTTTTTTTTTTGTGGCCATAGCCATGTACTCTCTGTCTTTTGTACAAAAGAACAATGATGTAATGCACCTACAAGAACAATGTTGTAATGCACCTACGTAATGTAATTTTGTCTTCTTGGATGAATACAATTACGCTTTTTCTGTGGAAAAAAAACTATAATATATAGTGATTATATGAGTTAAGAGTTATGCATGATATAAGTTATTTTGTTTAGGGGTTATAAGGGTAAGGGTGTGAAGTTTAATGATTTATAAAGGTTATGGGTGGTGGGGTTATATGTGTTGTGGATTTAGGTTATTTTGAATAGATATTATAGAAAAAAGTGTTAAGTTTGAATGATTATAGGGTTATGGGTTACAAGGTAAGTGATTAAAGTATTTTTCAGTTAGGGGTCATAAGGGTAAAGGTTATTTATACTAAGTATTAAAAGTTATATAGATTATATGTTATTTTGAATAGATGCCAGAGTTTATTGGTCCGATTTTAACGATTAAAGTATATATATAGGGGTTATATGTTATAGGGTCTAACATTATATGTGTTAAGGGTTAAAGTAGTTAGGGGTGTAAGTCTTCGTGAGTTATAAGGATTATGGATTATAAATGTTTATTATTAGGGTTATTAGGAGTAGGAGTTATATTTTTTTTTTGACGAAAACAGTTATAGATCATATTAGAGGGGTGGAAAAGCCACAGATTCAATTACAAATTGCCCCGAGTTTCTTCGGTCCTACAGAGCAAGTACAAAATATGATGCAACACTGTTTCAGCATAAGATCCAACTCTTTTTCAGCATAATTTCCATCTCTGTGTTTCAGCATCTGTTCCAACGTTGTGTTTCAGCATATTTAACAACTGTGTTTCAGCAACTGTTCCATCCCTGTGTTTCAGCGTATGTAAAAGCACTGTTACAGTGCTGTGATTCAGCATAAGTTCCAGCTCTGTTTCAGCACTGTGTTTCAGAATTTGTGATTCAGCATCTGTGTTTCAGCAGTTGTGTTTCAGCATCTGTGTTTCAGCAGTTGTGTTTCAGCATCTGTGTTTCAACAGTTGTGTTCCAACTCTGTTACAGCACTGTGTTTCAGCTTCTAATGTCACCTTGTTCGGCGGTTATTGTTTGACATGCAATGTTTGGCCGGTTATTGTTTGACATGCTTGTTTCCAGCGGTTGTGTTCTTTCATTGAAATATGACACGGAAACTACGTTCCATTTCTGACATTTCAACTGTCCGACGCCATTGTTCGGCATTTTGTGTTCAAGAACATCGTGAAGCATACGTATTTCACGACGCCGTGGGTGACATCGTGTTTACTGCAGCTGTTTGACTCTATTGGCCCCGGCCGTAATTTCCGGCCTGTGTTTCATCTTATTCCGACTCGCGTTTGGTGACTTAGCATAGTATTCCTATCTTCGTCCGATTTTTCTTAGATCATTTGTACACATAATTGTTCGGCATTTGCGTGGGAGAGAAATGCAGTGCGATGGGTCGGGTTTCCGCTCGCTCTAGTGTGCCATTCAGCGAGGTACCTTCCCCATTCCATTGCTTGCGCCTTGATTGGTACGCCCGGTAAATGCTTGCCATTTTGGTCCCTTAACACATGATAGAAATGACAGGAGTTCAATTTACTTGTTAGGATTCGGATTTTGTCAAGGAGGTTGTTTAGTTTTACACTTTGAGAATTTGATCTCTTGACCATGGCCTATATTATAATTCTTGAGTCACCTATCATTGTTAAGTCCTGGATTTTGAGTTTTAATGCCAATTTCTTGGACTTAACAGTGATAGGTGACTCAGCCCTGTTGTTAGTGTCTATTTCGAGCCCAAGTGCATACTGCGTGATTTTGTCTTGATTGGGTTCTTCAATTGTGCCTCCTCCTCCAGAGGGACCTGGATTCCTTTTCGAGGCCCCATCGAAATGAATAATAGGAGTTTTGATTTTACATTTCAAATTGACAAAGTCGTTTCCCTTTCCCCTGACCTCCCAGGGTTCTTTATTGGGATGAGCTTGATGTGGGCGTCCTAGATCTAGGACATTGAATTGAGCTATCGGTTCCTCGATCTTCATCCAGTTATGAAGCTTGGCTGTGGGAATGAGATGAGTAGCAGCTCCCCATGGTTGCTTGGATTTTGGTGACAATCTGTCTTCCTTAAAAGAAATTTGTCCCTAAAAATTATTTGGTTTCTCTCTAGCCAGAGACTCTAGAGGGCGAGATTTGGTAACAATCCCAAATCCCGGTGAGTTTGGTTCTTTTTTTGTCAAACCAGGGACCCTTAAGGTCCATTGGAGGAAGGCTTATTGTCGATTGGGAATGCGGTGATCATTTGGGGTCCTATCAATTGCTTCAAACTTCTTTGGGTAATTCTGCGATTAGAAGGTGAGTCGGTTGTTCTTCCTCTTGGCGACACAGTGGGCAGCGTGAGGGCCCTTCCCATCCCCTTCTTTTTAGGTTCTCCCCCGTTGGAATGCTCTTATGTGCCAAGGTCCGGATAGAGATCGCTTTTGGAAGGGGCCCGGTAATTCAGCTGCCTTCAATTTTGGAGTTTGTAAGCGTGGGAGTGAGTTGAGAGATGGTATCAACCGGTGTGGTAAGCACGACTTTGCTGCCCTGACCACCATTCGTCACTTTTAGAGGAGCTTTCCCTTTGCAGTTTCTTGAGAAGCTGATCCATTGTCTTTCTAAATTGGCGGGTCTGTTTGGGGTATCCCATTTTTGCCAAAGATTAGGTCTTTCTTCTTCCCAATCTGAAATGTCTGAAAGAGTAGAGAGGTTTTGACTGTTCATCCATATTTTAAGGTCTTGGAGATCTTGGTCTTGTTCCAGTGGAGGATCGCCCATTATCGAGTATGTCCAAATTCTTATTTTCTTGCCACTTTTGGAATCCAAGTTAGATGGGGTGTGAAGAGAGGAATCACCTTTTTGCAGAGTGCAAATATGGGAGGGCTTTTCCCTTCCTTGCATGGGGTTCTAAACTTCTATCGAGATCCTCGGAGTATTTCCTCAGGAGGAACTTTCTTGCTCCAGGTAATCTTTCCAGTTACCATTTCCATAGAAGCTTTGGCCCTAGGGCCAGATTCTGGGTCGTTGTGTTCTTCAGATTAAGGCCTCTTTCCATGTAGGATTTTGTGGTTTTCCCATTTAACTAAATCTGACTTCTTCTTTTCTTGCTTTCCTCCCTCCCAAAGAAAACGTCGTTGAAATGCTTCAAGACTTTGGATGACTGTGGTTGGGGCTAGAAGAAACGAGCATTGGTAGATTGGGAGACTTACTACTACAGCTTTTATTAAGACTATTTTCCCTGCTAAATTCAGCCAGTTGACTCCCCAAGTTGAGAGTTTTCTTTTTAGTTTTTTTAGGTTAGATGGCTCAATTGAGTAGCTCTTAGTGCGGAGTTGAAGATTGGGACTCCTAAATACCGAAAAGCATCCCATTTTGTGTGCCTCTCCATCCCGAGAACACGAGTGATTATCAACATTTCATTTGGGGTGATATTCCAACCATAAATGCTACTTTGGACTGATTTATTTATTTGCACGAAGCTTCAACATGAAGCGTCCAACTCTTCATAATTTTTTTAAGCTATGATGGGGCTTGCCCTCAACAATAGCGATGTCATGTCACATGGCGGGCATGGTTGATATCTTTCACTCCTTACGTTATGCTTAGCCACATGAGGTCTTTATTTATTTGGACGTTTTCTAGCTGGTAGCTTAGAGCTGAAAGCTTGGTATAGAAGCGGCGAAAGAGGCGTGCCCAACCCCACGGAGGCTTTGAAGAAACAGTGCTTCATTTACCCGAGGGGGCTATCGGGGGATCAATGCATGCGCTTTTAATCCGACTTATGAAGTGCAAATCAGATCAAACTTATTCATAACTTCAAACAAAAGAGCATGTCTTACTCGATCGAAAACATTAGCAAGATCCAGTTTGACAACCATACCTTTTTATTTTCTTAGCATATTTGGAGTGGAGAGCTTCTTGGACCGGGATGATGTTGTCGACAATGTGCCTCCCCTGGACGAAACCTCCTTGGTTTCTGGAACAATAAGAGGAAGCGTTGTCTTGAGGCGGTTAGTTATTACTTTGGCAATTATTTTATAGCTTGTATTGCATAAGGAAATTGGCCTGAATATGTTGAAGGAGATCGCCCCCTTTTCTTTCGGAATGGGGCTAGAAAAGAGGAATTGGTACTTCCTCCCAACTTCGACTTTTTGTGATTTCTGGATCATTTGGATAAGTCCTTTTTGATTTCCCAACAATCTTGATAGAACACAGCGTTGAACCGATACGGGCGGGAGCTTTGTGTCGGATTCATGTCCCGGTCAAGAGCCTCTCCTGGCCCTGTCTGCGTTATCTCACTTGTTAGCTTCTACGATTAGTATCGCATTTTATTAGTTTTGGAATCGTGGGGGCCAGCTTGTTCTAACTCCACATCCTTTGGGGGTGTATATAATTTCTCGAATGTGTCATATGCTGTTTGTTTAATTCCGTCTGGATCTGCTGTTATTTTATCCTGGACCTGCACCTCCGTTACTGTCTTGTAATGTTTTCTTGCCTCTACTTGTTTTTGGAAGAAGGCTGTGTTTCGGTCTCCTTCCAACTTCTTCCATAAACACCTAGATTTCTGCCTCTAATAATTTTCCTCCAATCTGCAAGTTTGGTGCCATTGCCTTTGGAGGTTTTCCTCCTCTTTCAAGATTTCCGGGGTTATCTCCTTTGTTCCATTTTCAGCTGATGTTCTTCAAGAATAGCAGGCTTCTAGGAGGCTCTTCTTTGGAGCTTAGTATTTGGGCTTGGCCGAAGTAGGTAAAAGGGACATAAGTGTGAGGTGAGAAGAGGTATTCTACATAGATTGTGAAGAGGAAGAAGAAGAACAAGAACAAGAACCATCTCAAGATTAAGCCGTGAAACAATTTTGCAATGCGAAGGTTGACTCCATTAATGGAGTGTGTAATGCATTGGTGAGTGCTTCCTCAAACCCATCAAGATGAAGGGATACATTAATGATCCCTAATTGATTAAAAGCGTTACTCATAATTTCATTCTAGCATAAATTAGCCAAAGATCTCAATTTCTTTGTATATCAGTATGTACTGAAGTAATGATTGTGGATGGAGGAATTATCAATTGCTGAGGAAAATGCAGTAAGATCAATCACTATGGGGGAATATGTAATGAATAGTCCGATGATTGCTATTCCCATGGGTGTAGTGCAGATGTTATTAGGAATCCAATGGTTACAATCATTAGAGACAATGGATTTTAATTTTCAGAACTTTTCATGAAATTTTCATTTGGAAGGAAAATAAATTGAGTTAAGAACATAGGAAACCAGAGTAAGGTGATAAGCCCTAATGACATGACAACATTATTGAAAAGGGGCATCAAGGTGTTATTGCACAACTATATATAGATGTTCAAACATCTAAGCCATCCTATTCCTCAAGATCTCTAAAGGATCATTGATAAACATTCAAAGTGTTGAAGATATTCCCAAAAGGGTCTTCCACCCACTCAAAATCATGATCACAAAATTAACCTAATTCTTAGGAGTGTTCCTCATAACATAAAGCCTTACAGATACCCTTATTACCATAAGAGTCAAATTGAGAATATGGTTGAAGAAGAAATGTTAAATTTTGGAATTATTAGACCCTAATAGAAGTTCTTACTCTGCCACCCGATTAATTGTGGTATTGAAAGATAGCTCATGGTATGTGCCCACATGAGAGATCTCAACAAGATCACTAATAAAGATAAGTTCCCATTCTGTCCATTGATCAATTGTTATATGAATTACATGGAGCCAATCTATTTCACAAAATTGGATCTCCATTCGAGGTATCATCAGTTAGAATGAAGGAAGAAGATATCCAAAAACAACGTTCCGAAACTCACTTGAAGTCCATTATGAATTTTTGGTCATGCTGCTTTTGACCTTACAAATGCACTTCACATTCAAAGGGTTGATGAATTCCATTTCAAGCCCTTCCTCCGAAAATTTATGTTAGTATTTTTATGATATACTAATCTATATCAGTCTTGGGAGGATAATGTGACATGTTGACAAGGTGCTACAACTACTAAAGGGAGCAACAACTATATGCCAAACCATCAAATGTTTCTTTGGGTGAAGGAGTTAGAGTATTTATATGTATTGTATCTCATGAGGTGTCAGGTAGACCCTAACAAGATTAAAGGCCATGATGGGTAGTAGATTCCCAAAACATTGAAGAATCTTATAGGATTTTTGGGTTTGAAGCGGAGGTTACCAAAGCAAGTTTGCTCGGAATTATGGAAGAATAGCAGCACCTTTAGCGGAACTAACTAAGAAGGATGCATTTTTCATGGACTCTAGAGCTAAAGCTTTTGAACAACTTAAAGGGTGATGTGTAAAGATCAATGTGACCACTCTAGACTTCACCAAAAACCTTTATTGTGGAATGTGATGCCTGGGAAATGGAATTGGTCTTTGTCCCTAATGCAAGAAGGAAGGCACATAGATTTTGAAAGTTGACCACCACTCAAAGGGAAGGACTTACACAAAACCGACATGAAGGGAAATGATGGCAATACTACATGCATTGAATGAAATGGCATTCTTACCTAATAGATAGGCACTTAAAGGTCAAGATCATGATGAATGATACTTCTTGAAACAAGACTATCTTAGGAAGAACAACAAAAAATGGGTAACAAGATATTGGGTTGGAATTTTGAAATCCTCTATAAAGGGAAACAAAATGTTGTGGCGGATGCACTCTCAAGAAAGGGATGAAGAGTTAAAGGCCTTTCTCTATCTTGATCATCCAACCCGATTGGATATGAAACAAAGAGATGAATAGAAGAATGACAAAAGTGTATGGACTCTCATTCAAAGGTTCTGGCCGAGTTCGATTATCGGATACATTTACATGGAAAAAATGATTCACTATGGTACAAAGATGGCTTGTATTTATGTAAGAACTCCCAACTCTGGAAACAAAGGTACTGTGGAATTGCACTCCTCAGGTAGGAGGGAGGCATGAGTTTAAAACCACCATAGAGTCAGAAAAGGACTTTTTGGGATGGCCTTGAAATTGATGTTCAAAGGTTTGTCAGAGAATGTTTGGTTTGCCAACAAAATAAGGTGAAAACAATTAAGACCGGTCTTTACAACCATTATCCATCCCAAATTCGATACTGGGGGAGGATTTCCATGGATTTCATCGGGGTTACCAAAGTCGAAGGAAAGAGTGTAATCATGTTGATTGTTGATAGACTAACCAAGTACACACTTTTGTGCACACTCTCAACCCTTCAAAGGGTACAATTGCCACCACATTCGGAGGCAGTTCCAAAAGCTACATGGCGGTATAAAGATTATGGTGACAGATATCCTATCTTCACTGAACATTTTGGACATAATTATTTTCTTGTTTGGGTACTCAATTGGCTCATAGCTCATCCTATCATCCTCAATTTGATGGACAAAACCGAGATAGTGAAAAAATATGTGGAAGGCTACCTTAGTTGCTGATCTCGATAAACAAACACAATGGTTCAAATGGTTACCCTTGGCGGAATGGTGGTATAACACTTCCTCATCTTTACCAATAAATATGACACCATTTATGGCACTTTATGGATACTACCCTCCTTCCATGACTTCTCCTAAAAGAAAAATCTAAAGATTGGGAAGTAGTGGAAGATCACATAGAATCAACAACAAGTTCTCAAATTATTAAAGGACAACGACCATGGCACATAATCATGAAGAACAACAAACATATCAACATAAGTAGTGAAATAATTTTTGAAGTGGGGATTGGGTGTTTTTAAAGACTACAACCATACAAAAAAATGTCCCTCAAGCAAACCAAGAAGGGATAATAAATTATCACCGCAAAGAAACATGGCCCTTATAAGGTGTTGCAAAGATTGGTACCATGGCATACAAATTCGAGCTACCTGCATCTTCCGCAATTTTTTATGATTTTCCATGTTCATGCTTAAAAAGGGTTATAGGCTGACAGATCAGTTCAAACTATATTTCGAACTTGGCGAGGAAGGAAAAAGTATGTAGCCAAAAGCCATCATTGACACAAGAAATCACCAGCTGAGGAATAGATCCATTCGAGGTATCTCATTAAATGGAGGAAACTATCTGTGAAGATTCCACTTGGAAAGAGATGAGTCTCTTATCTGAGAAGCATTTAGAGTTACTCAAAGGCGGGAACAACACTTGTCTCAAGGGGAGGGGCATGTTAAAGCCCTAATATTGGCTCATTACCCCTTAGTGGGGCATATTATATTAGTAATGTTATTTTATTTATGTGGCTTTAGTCCATTGGTTGTAATTATACCTCTAGTCTCCTATATATGCAAGGAGACATTTTCATTGAATCATCTTTGTACTTGAACATTTAAATTAGGGTGAGGAGGTTGCGAAGAGGCTTGTTATACGAAATTATCTCTTTTTTCAAGTTGAGTACTTTTTCGAGGTTTTCTATGCTATATTGATATTTGGTTCTTAACACTCCGGCATGGATAATATTGCGGTGTGAAATTCCCAAATGCTTAACAAGAAGAAATGTGTAGTAATTTTGCAGCCCCGGTCACGAAGGCACAATTGCATCGGCGGATACTGTCTATTCTATTTTGTTTCGTCCCTAGGTGGATATTGGGGATTTCTATAGACAAAGGATTTTCCCTGCTACTCTTTGTGACACATGTGTGTAGGGTCCAGTAGTATTACTCGACCCAATCTCTTGGGGCACCAACTAAAGGAGGCTAGACCATGCCTTTAACCGTACTACCCGACTACCAATGTAATAGAGAGTATCTTTGAGTGATGTTCTGCGGTGCTTTATAGCGATCGGTGGCCCGATCAATTATCTATGTCGATCCATATATCTAGGTCGATCCATAAACATGTCTTGTTTGATGTATTTTCCCTTTCGAAGGGGTACCAACGGGGTTACAAGGGTGGACAACAGATGTGTGCTTAAAAACCACTTGTAATTCATGTGTGTATGCTTCCCCGGCCGTAGATTTATGCATTGAATGACAAATATTTGTATCTTTAAGATGCTAGAATACGTTTCTACCCTAAAAAACCCATTTAGAGGTTCTCGATACTACTTGTAGTATTATAGATATAAAATAATATGCATAATAGAAATGTTTTATCATAGAAATGGTAGAGAAACAATTATATAACCATAACAACAACACAATAATTCCAAAATGATACCAAAATAACATAGAAAGAGCAAGTTGATTAATGATAGCAATGTTCACTTGCCTCTTGAGGGGACAACTTCTCCTAGCAAAGGTAGAGCTCTAATACAATAATATCCACGACAAGATTTCTCATACCCTCTACTCCTATTTATAATAAATATATCCATCCAAAAACAGTAGAAGATCTTCGAGGCGGAAATATATCCATCCAAAAAAACAATCTAGAGGAAGATCCTTCTAGAAGCGGAAGCTCCTATTACGTCTTCTTAGATTTGATTTATTCTTCCTTATTGCTAGGCCTTATTAATATTGTCCTTTATTGCATGAAATTATATTATTATACCTACGTGAAGGGTTAGGGATGTTAGGTCCCTAACATGTATGGTTCGAATTATCTGAGCTACTCCACAGGGTGATTGTTTGGGATGGACTTTTAGTTGAGCTAGCCTGGTATTCTTGGCTCCAGGATCTCGGACATAAAAACATAAAATCCCTACCCCTCATTGTGTGCTGGGGGGTTTGGCTAGCTTGCAACAGGGCCATATTCCATGATTTGTCCACCATGCCTAATTTTGTGGCTACTTAAGGGATTTCGATCCTATATCATTTTCCTCAGGAAAAAGACACTCATGTTATTCGTGTACTTCAACCTGAACTCATTGATCATTTTATCCCATGGGATTTTTTGATGGGGCCTCACAAAATGGAAACCTCCAATGTGGCGGGGGAGCTGTTCTATATCTCTCAACCGACCATTATTTCAAAATGAAAATGGGTCTGGGTTCAAGTACCAATAAATATGCTGAGTTGATGACTTTACAACTCTTGATCCAAGTTGTTGGGGAAAAGGGGGTTCAATCCCTACAACTCTTTGGTGATTCAATGAATGTTATTAATTTGTCCCAGAAATTCTAGGCTTGTCATAATATTTTTCTGAGGCCTATTGTTGAGGAGATTATTAGGTTCCTGGAATCTTTTGATTTAAGGTTTGAGGGTTAATTGATATTGGGTTTAGTAGTAATAGTAGTTCTAAAGGTTATGAGGGTTATGGCTATATTATAATGATGTTATGAGGGTTATGCATGAATGGATATGGATTATGGGTTATATTAGTGAAGGGTTATGCATTATAATAGTTAGTATTTCTAGGATAAGGTGCTACCAATTATAGAATTTGGGGGTTATGTGTTGGATTTAATGTTTATACAAATTATATTCATAAATGTTAGGGATTACAGGGGTTATTATTATAGAGTTTAAAAGAATTAGAGGTTATAAGGGTTAGGGGTTACATAGGTAAATGTATATATGGATTATAAGATAGGGTTATGTGGATAAGAGGTTATAAATCTTAGTGGTAACACTGGCTATATGGTTTAGATATTATAGGAATGAGTGATGAAATGCATTAAAAAATTATATATGTTACAGTATAGTAGTTTTAGGGATTTATGGAGGTAGCAATTATAGGGTATATGGGATAGGGGTTTGCTTTATATGGGTAAAAATTATTAATGTTAAAGTTTATAATGTTGAGTATTAATAACTATTATATATAGTGGTTATACGAGTTATAAAGATTATATTCATAAATGTTAGAGAATATAAGGGTTATTATTATAGACATTATAGGAATTAAAGGTTATAAGGGTTAAGAATTATAGGGTATATGGGATAGGAGTTTGCTTTATATGGTTTGAAATTATTAATGTTAAAGTTTATAATGTTGAGTATTAATAACTATAATATATAGTGGTTATACGAGTTATAAAGATTATATTCATAAATGTTAGGGAATATAGGAGTTATTATTATAGACATTATAGGAATTAAAGGTTACAAAGGTTAATCATTACAGAGGTAAAGGTATATAAGATTATAAGATAAGGTTATGTGGATAAGGGGTTATAAAGCTTAGTGATAATAATGATTATATGGTGTGGATATTAAAGGCATGAGTGATGAAATGAATTTAAAATTATATAGATTAGGGTTTAGTAGTTTTAGGGATTTATGGAGGTAGTAATTATGGGGTATATGTGATAGGGGTTTGTGGTTATGATTTGAATGGTTAGAAATTATTGATGTTTGAGTTCATAATGTTTATTATTAATAATTATAATAAATATTGGTTATATGAGTTAAGAGTTATGCATGATATAAGTTATAATGTTTAGGGGTTATAAGGGTTATTTATTATAAGGTTGTAAAGTTTAAGGATTTATAAATGTTATGGGTTATGAGTTAGGGATTTAGGTTATTTGGAATAGATATTACTATAAAAAGTGGTTAAGTTTGAATGATTATAGGGTTATGGGTTACAAGGTTAGTGATTAAAAGATTTTTGAGTTTGGGTTATAGGGGTAAAGGTTATTGATAATGAGGATTAAAAGTTAAAAGTTATATAGATTATGTGTTATTTTGAATAGATGTTAAAGTTTATGGGTTAGGTGTTAATGATTAAACTATATATAAGGGTTAGAATTTATAGGGATCAGTATATGTGTTAAGGGTTAAAGGAGTGAGGGGTGAAAGTGTTAGTGGGTTATAAGGATTATAGATTATAAGAGTTTATTATTAGGGTTATACGAACTAGGCGTTATGTTAATATTTAATCATTATAAGGATAAATTTAGGTGTGAATTATTATATGTGTTAGGGATAATTGGTTATAAAGGTTAAGGGTTATATATGTTAGAATGGTTGCATGTTATAGATGCCAAACAATAGGTTTTATTAGATAGATAGCTTATAGGTATTAACTATGAAAGATTATATTAGTCATGGTTTACACAAGGAAGGGGTAGGATTTAGGGGTTATAAGTTATAGAGGTGAGTATTTATATTGTTAATATTAATTATATGGGTTAACGATAAGGGGTTATAAGGGTATATTTTTCAAGTTTTATAACTCTTATACTGGTTAAAAATTATAATATTAATAAGGATTATGGGGATTAAGGATTGAAGTTTACAAAAGTTAGAATTTATATGTTTAGGGGTTTTAGGGATCAAGGTTTTAATAGTTATGTGTTAAATAGAGTTAGGTGTTAAATGTATTATGAATTAGAGGTTATGAAGAATGGGTGGGGGTTTTAGGTTATGGATTAAAGGGATAAGGGTTATAGAGGATGGTTCATAAAGGTT
>SNQJ01S0011059.1:37949-53836 GCA_010110895.2 Picea sitchensis
AGATATTAAAGAGGCCCCAAAATATAATTAAGGTGGTTATAACTACCCAGTGGGAGAAGTCGGCCCTGCCAGTGAAGAGACACTTCACACGTGCAAGTCTAATATAAATAAGGAGGCTAGCGCCTCACTTAGACACACAACTCACTTGCTCATTAAGAGACAAGTTTCAGATCTGCTGCTGGAGAAGAAGGAGAGAGAGAGTGGCGCATATCTGGGAGAGGATATTATGCATTAGTTTAAGAGATTTCCTGGCATTGTATTGGCTATCTATATTAAGGAATTTTTGCTGGGTTTTCTTCCCCTAGAGGGTTTCCCAGGATAAATGTTGTGTCTCTTGTGATTGTGTATTTCTCAGTGATCTTGGATTATGTTATCGTTATCTAATGAAATGCAAAGAACTATAATAATGGCTTAAACATTAACACCCGGTTAGGCAGCCACAACTTTTTAACAGACTTTCGCTTAGTGATAAACTTATGGCCAACCGAGCTAGTCTCTCCACCACCCAGACGCTTGGGAGCACCGTTTGTAACAACGAACCCAGAAGAAGCATATACAAAATGCTCAATAACTGGCCTTAAGCGATTAACTCTGTCTGCATGGGAGAAGGAATAAGGCTTTGATGATTTCTTCGTTACCACAGGAGAGGATACAAGGGAAGGTAGTTGAACAATTAATGAAGGTGTGTCAGTAACATTAAACAGGCCCGCCTATTCCGAGGCTACCTCGTCAACTGCACTCATAAGTGCGTTGACGACTACTTCCATCATGGAAGCAACTGGAGGTAGAGAAGAAGTGCCACATGACTTCCACTGAAGGCAGCTCGGGTTTAAACGCCAGGGAAATCCACTAACCAAGAGAGTCAGTTAATGCCATAATTAAGTGCAAGTAAGGCCACCAGACCGATAAGACAAGCAATTATAACTCATGTCTAATCCCCCCAAAAAACAAACTAAAGCCTAAGGCAAGTGGAGCGCACTAAGTATGGTGCTCCAATGGAAATAGTAACACCAGGTCCCACCAAATAAACACCAAGGAAAGTTTAACCACCATTAAAATAGTTAGAACCTCCGAAAGAAATGACAAACCTACCCTTACTAAGTAAAGAGGACCCCCAAAAATCCAGTTCGAGTGGCAGCTACGCCATTTGTGAGCACCACCAAACCTAGCTAAGTATGGAGGACACCTCGAAAACCCAGTCGAGATGACAACCACACCATTAGAAGCCGCCACCAAAACAGTTGCAGGTTTTCAAAAAATTCTTTCCCGCCTCTCCCCGATTTAAACTTATAACTTATAATCTCAAAAAAACAAGTTTTGTACAAATAATTTCTTTTAAATACAATTTTTTATTATAAAACAACCTAATAAATGTTTAATAAAACAACCTAATAAAACCTCATATCTTATGGTAAAAAAAAGTCAAACTATATTCATAATACCATTTTGCTTTTAACCGAAATACCATGTACAAAATAACCTTTATATTATAATACAACAAAACTACAACCATGTAAACAATGAAATAATTATTCTAACCTTAATATTATAATGTAAAAAATAAATAATTATTCTAACCATAATATTATAATTTAACAAAACTTCAATCGATTGAAATTTATGTAAACATATAATTATTCTAAACGTATATTAAAAAAAAACTAAATTTAACCTTTATATTATAATTTAACAAAACTTCAATGAATGAAAATAATTATGTAAACATGTAATTATTTAACGAAAATCCCTTTGGAATCCCTACTATGCTAAAGCTGGGATCGAAGCCAGAACAATAATTATTTAATAATTATGTAAACATGTAATTATTTAACCATGGTAGTGGGTTACTCCGCTAAAGCTGGGATCGGAACCAGAACCTACTTTAGGTGTCCGTGACCCTGACGCGAAAATTAAATGAATGGTCGTTCATTTGACTGCCAGGAGTTCTATGTTTTAAATTGGGCACCCAAATATTCTCCAATTTAAAATAACGGGAGAGAAAGAATTATAAGTTCTGGAAATAAAAATGCTAAGAATTAATCTTATTGTTAATGTTTAATAATTAATTATGGAACAACTAAAAAAGTATAGATTAGGGGGTATTAAGCTACCTTGTGTGAGGGAAATAGAGAAAATCAGGCAAAGAAGATTCTCTGCAATAGAGTTTTTGAAGGGTTTTCTAGGACAATTTTTTTTTCTATGCAGCATAAACTTGGTAATCTACTAATCTATCTGTATAAGTGGAATATTAAAAAAATATTTTTTGAAATTAATTGTATTCTAGAAATGGTATTTTCTTGGGAGCATCCTCATGTGAAGTAGGTAAGAGTTTTAAAATTTGGTCAATAAAACTTTACTTTTAATTGGATTTTTTTAATACAATGTAAATAAAAAATTACTTTTAATTGGCTTTTTTCAATATAATGTAAATAGTTTCAGAGTTGAAAAAGATACATAGAAATAGTTGAAAAAGATACATAGAAAAATTTATACTTTTAATTGTTTCATAGTTGAAAAAGATACTAGAAAACATAAGAAAAATTTATACTTTTAATTGGATTTTTTCAATATAATGTTAATAGTTTCAGAATTGAAAAAGATATAGAGAAACAAGTTGGTGATGAAAATGGTTGATTAAAAGAATAATAATTTTTTTTTAATAAGAATTAATTAAATAGTATTAACTTAAAAATAAAAAATTAATTTAAAATGGTTGATTAAAAGAATAATAAAAAAAATTGGTAATAATTAATTAAATAGTATTAACTTAAAAATAAAAAATCAATTGAATAGTATTAAGTGGAAAATCAAATCTTGAAAATGATTTTGTTTAAGTCATTGTTAAAAGTTATTTTTTAAAATGGATATTAGACAAATTTAATATAATGATAAATTTGACTTCTAATAATATAAATATAAATATGTGTGAATGGTTATGATCTAATGCAGAATTATTTGCCCAAAAATTTGATGCAAAATGATGACAAACAAATAGAGTTTCTCAAACTTAAAAGATAGAGATTATCACATTAACCACTTCAAGAAAACACCATTAATAAGAGCAAAATTGGAATTATGAAGGAAATTTTTAGTAGCTTCACAATCAAATGATCACATTAACCACTTCAAGAAAACACCACTAATAAGAGTAAGATTGGAATTAGGAAGGAAATTGTTAGTATTTTCACAATCAAGCCCGAATAATATATCTTTCGTGAATACTCCAATAATAACAATTTAAGGATTATAACCAAAACGTGCATAGACTAAACCCAAACCTAAGCTGGGAAGAAAAAATTGGCCACCCCAACCAATTGAGCTACAACCACTTGATCAGTATGATATACTTTATACAGTAAGTTTAAATTTAATTATTTTTTAATGGTGAAATATTAAATTGACTTTTTTTAATAATAGTTGGTTCTATAGTTTAGAATCTATATGTTAAAGACTATATATAATGCTTGCAGATTCATTGCATATAATGAATCAATTGAAATTTTCATATTTAACACTTGAATTGAGTCAAGACTCAAGTCAAGATAGGTGACACATTCATTTTGGATCAATATTAAATTTGCAAGAAGGGAAGGTTAAAATAAATAAGTGGGGTTTAAAATTATAAGAAATAATAGGAGAATGGTCATAAAGAAGGTTTTTGCATAAAATAGAATAATAACATACAAAATACAATATATTATAATAAAAAAGGATAGTCATAAATATATTGATCTCCATTCAACTACAAGATCAGATAGAAAATGAGTTTTCACGAAGAGATTTCATCCCAACCAAAAACCTAATCCCAACTTTATTATAACTACATTTAAAATAAAAGTAATTATTTTTTATGTAACCAAATTTAATAATTTAATAGAAACCATGTAATTATTCTAAATATATATTAACAAATATTAAAATAGAAAATTAAATTTATGGTAAGAAATAAAATAAATCATTCTTTATATTATTTATTTTAATCAAAAATTGATTAAAAAATTCAGTTTCAATTTTTTTTTTTTTCTCAAAGAAAATTTCATGAAGCTTATGATTCATGAATTATAAACAGAGTAAATCTTAAGCCTTGATTATAAAACTTTAGGTCTATGACCATTTAAGCTAACCTTTGGATTAAATTTTATTTCAATCTTCAATATACTTCCAACAACAACAACAACAACTAACTAAAAAAAAAAATTAAAATTAAAAAAAAATCCTCTTACATCTTGCATCTCTACTATGCTTAAAATTCCTTAAAAATTTAATTAAAAAAAATCCTCTTACATCTTGCATCTCTACTATGCTTAAAATTCCTTAAAAATTTAATTAAAAAAAATCTCTCCTATGCTTAAAATTCCTTAAAATTCTACTTGCTGTCATCAACTGGGCAAGAAAAAAAGATTTTGATCATTTTATCTTCGTAGATGGGTATATATGTTCGAGTGTATGTTCTTTGACTTCAGATTAGTAGGTCATTGGGTCGATTTCGAATAGGGGTTCTGAAATTCTTTAGTTCAGGAGATATAACTTTTATACTTTCAAGACATTTGGTTTTTTCTAACTTTTACACTTTAAGATTATTGGTTATATATATATATATATATATATATATATATATATATATATATAGATATATATATATATATATATATATATATATATATGTCTTTAAAAATTACATATAAGAAAAAAAAAAATTTTAAAAAAGAAATATATATAATAAGATTTTGTTTTTAAGTTTTTGTGATCAGTTTGGTCAAAGTTTAGGTTTTTGTGACTAGTTTGATTAAATTTAAAAAAATATATAATCAGATTTTGTTTTTAAGTTTTTGTGATCAGTTTGGTCAAAGTGTTCACAGTTTTGGTGTGGTTAAGGTAAACTTAATAATTTAATAGAAAAGCCATATGAGAGTGTAGAAATGGTAACTAAATGTTAAGCTTGTATTTTATAACAATCTATAAATATCATAGAATGATATTCATACATCCATTCTAATTATATATTATGATGTCTAAAATTATGAATATGTGTGAACAATTATGATCTATGTAAAATGTTGATTTTAAAAAAATATGGATATGTGTGAAGTGATCTGATACATAATGATGATTAAAACAAATGAAGTTTACTATACTCAAAAGATAAAGATGATCATATTTACCACTTCAAGAAAACAAAAAAAAGAGCTAAATTGGAAATAGGAAAATAAATTATTGGGTTGTCACAATCAAGTCCTTATAAGATCTAAATGGAAAATAAATAGATGTTATACCTAAAATCAAACTCTAACCTATCATAAAACTAAAAAATTATTTTAAGAAATACCCTAAATAGCTGCCTAGTAACATGGAGAAAACCAATTAACAAACAAACTGCAAATGATGTGATCAATTTATATGGAACAAAAGTTCAAACTATATATAGTTGTTAACGACATCATAAATATAAAAGTTCAAACTATATCTAACTATTACATGGGATCATAAATATAAAATAGAAAACTAGTATAAACTTGGATTGAGTAAAAATATAATAGGGAACCATTTTCCAGATTCTATATAATATAATTTTTTAAATAATCCAATAAATTTATTAAAATATTAATTAGTTTTCACTTATAAAAATTTAAGATTGATTGATTTTAAACTCTTATGAAGGAAATTTAATATAAGACCTTCGGGTTTCAAGAATGTTCACTCTGAAGACGTTGTGGATTACATAATGGCACCTGCACTAGGGTGGAAAATAATTCCACTAAAGATATATTAAGCAAATAATTCTTATATTATATTATATTATATTAGGAAAGACAAATAAGTGCATGTTACTATGGGTGGGTTACTTTGCATATAATCCCGGACCCGAACCTTTTTTAAGGAGTCTGTGACTAGTTTGACCACCGTGTTATGCTTTATAAAGTAAGTTTATCATGCTTATGTTAAGTTTATCAGTGTTATGCTTGAATAAAAGTATTACATCACATGCTTTCTTGCAAAATTTTTGATGCTTTATTACATCAGTGTCATGGGATAAGGGAACTGTATTAGAAGTATTTAATATTTTAGTATAAATTAAATAAGAGGGTTAATTTAATAAATTAGAAAGCTTCTAGTGATAGCTAGAGAAGTAATTGTTGGAAGAGAGGAGTATAAATGAAAAACAGAGTGTGGGAAGTGATTTCACATGTTTGGGATGGGCTTAGACCTTATTATTCTTAACATAACTTTTTCTCTTCTATATTTATGAATTTATTAATCTAAAATAAATAGGGACGTCAATCTTTCCATGTTCCTCAATTTCAATTTTCTTATTTTTTCTGAAAAATTAAGAAAAGCTTCTTTCCACTGAAATCTTTAGATCTAATCATAAAGTTATATTCCTCATTCTTTCTCTCACGATCTTTAAATCCAATTATAATATTTTTATAAATTTCCAAACTCAATTACAAATTTTATTTTTTCATTCTAATTGCAAACCTTCAATTCAAATAATTAATCATTAATCAAATCAAATACAACAATCTTAAAAATATAATGAAATCATTATAAAATAAAAAAAAAGAAAAAGAGAAGAAGCAGCAATAACATATTTCTCAATACCAAGAAAAGAGATTGCACAACTACCCAAATACATATGATATAATATTCATAATTTTTTTTAAAAAATTAACATAAAAAAAAAATTAAAAAATTAAAAAATTAACCCAACACATAACACATAGCTATGACAACATTAACACACAATTCAATTAATTTTGTTCACAATCTTGGTTGGACCTTGTCCAAATTAGAATAGTATACGCGCCGTCAAAGATAAGGTGTTTCAGTTGGAAACAAAGAATATTATGTTATAAATTATTAACCATTCAATTAATTTTGTTCACAATCTTGGTTGGACCTTGTCCAGATTAGAATAGTATATCGCACCGTCAAAGATAAGGTGTTTCAGTTGGAAACAAAGAATATTATGTTATAAATTATTAATCGAAAAAATGAAATAAAGAATATTCTGTAAAAAAAAATAAAAATTCTATGGAGTTAATATTTTATTTATTTTTAAAAAGGAAAATAGCTAACCAGATATTAAACGACCCTGTGATATTTATGAAAATTGAATGTAGCTATCCATTTAATATTAAAAAGAAAAATAGCTAACAAGATAGATTGAACGACCTTGTGATATTTATGAAAATTGAATATATATGAGGCAATCCAATAAGAATTTAATAGCTATAAATTATAATTATAGACAAGATTATGTATTTGAAATTAACAAAGTTATGAATTTGGATAGATGTTTTATTGGAAAAACCATAATATTTTATGGATATATAACATTATAAAATTTATCTAAAACTAACACACTAAGAGAATTATAAACCAAATTATATTTATTTTTAATATCAATAATGTTGAATCTATGCTATTGCTAATTACAACCCATCACCTCTTCATTCTTGCTTTCAAACACATCCACATATATGCAACCAATTAGGGTTGCATCCTCACTTTCAAACACATGGATAGATATGATCTAGGACCAACTTTTTAAAGTTTAATATTTATAATCATAAATTTGAGGTATCCTTCCAAACATTGATAAACAATTTTTGGTGACAACTATTTTTTTTTTTTATTTATGAAGAAAATTGAACAACTTTGTATCATAAATATTATAATAATATAATATAATAATAATATTAAGATTTATAATTTCAATTGGGTTTAGCTTGAGTGGCTTGTGGTGAGTATTGTTTTCCTCCCCACTTAGGTCATGCTATCCAAAAAAACCCTGACAATGAGGAAGTACCAATAAAAAAAATATATTAAAATTTATAATAATAATAATATACAATAAAATTTGTTAAAAAAATTCTATTTTTAATTGGATTTTTTTTAAACACATTTCTAATCAAATAACCAAATTTGCTAGAAAAAAAAAGTTCCTTACTTTAAAAAAAAGATGACATCTAGTTAGGAACTCTTCACAATTGCTACAATATTTTCATAATTGGGAAATAATTGCTACAATATTTTCATAATTGGGAAGTAGCCATTGCATAACAATAGTGAGATGATTTTATCGGTTAAATAAGTTGGTGCAAAATATGATGTTGGAGTAAGAATTAAAAGATTTTTATTGGTTAATAGATAGTCTTCCTTTAATCTAATAAAATGGGTTAATGGCCCAAAACTTAGAGACATATGGTAGGAGTGAAAGTCTATCTTTTATGGACCACCAAGTGATTATTTTAAATGACATGGTTTTCCTCAATAATGATAATAAATGAGTCCACATTCATGAATAACAAGCATAAATTACTATCCTCACTACCTATTAACAACAACTTTATGATAAGTTTTTCCACCTTAAAAAAATAAAAAAATCTTAAAACTTTTTAGTTGACATTTAAGAATTCATTTGCACAACAAATACGGGTTAAATGCTTAATTGTGAGCATGTATGTTCAAAACTCACAACACAAAAATTAGTCAAACATAAGCATACAACCACACGTATTATAGCCTCATACTCTAAATAATACTTTGCTGGTTGCTCATTAAGGGAACCTATTGTCCATCAACAATACTTTGTTGGTTGTTCATTAAGGGATCCTAATGTTCATCAACAAATGTTAATGGTATGGTTTTAATAAAATACACTAATGTTCAATATACACTCCAACAAGTGTTAATGGTACGATGTTACTAAAACAATGCAATTTGAGGTTAGATGCTCATTTAGTGCAACTATAACAATTAACCATTTTCATGAATCTTTATAATAAAATTATAGTAAGAATAGTAATGGTAATAAAGGTTTTGCAAACAATGGGCTTTAATTAGTTGAGATATTAAAAAAATTGATTTAGTTTAAGTTGCTAAGAGAGAAAAATAGATTATGATGGTGTGAAAGAATGTTTACTCCTAAATATAAAGAAGAGGATGTGGTTGGTAAGATTGGAATATGTGTGTGGCATAAGTTGTGGTTGGTAGGTTTGAAATATTTGTGGGGATATTTTGGTAAAATATTAGATATAAATCAATGCTAAAGTTATAGTCACCATCAAATCCTATTAAGGTAATTATACTTAGAAAATTGAGTTATATTTTACAACTCAATTTTGAAGAGATTGTCACATACAATTTTTATGTATATAAATATAACACTAGATATATCAAATCATATCACCAAATGACTCAAGCTTTCTACCACAGATCTCACTATTGAAATTATGGGTTAATAGAAAAAAACCATAAAATATATTAAATAAATTCTAATGGGGAGTAATACATTCTAGTAAAAATTGACTTAAATTTTCTCTCTTCCAAGATTGATGTGAATTGATTGATTTTTAATTGGGTATTGATGACATGGATGTTAGAATCCTTTTTAGCATTGAGTTGTAAAGTACACCTAACTTCTCTTAGTATAATAATTTCTTATGGAACGAATATTCCATTTAACCTTAGAAACTAAATGTTGAAGATTATACATAATGCCTGCAAATAACTAACCAAATAGATTGTGATGTTTATGGATATTGAGTGGCCATGTGAGACTATCCAATAAGAATGGAGTAGAAGCTTATATCATCACAAGGCATCTAGATTGACAAAGCTTTGAAGTTGGATGGATGTTTTATTGGCAAAGTTATGATGTTTTATGGAGATATAGTAGTCGTAAATTTATCTACAACTAACACTAAAAAAGTTGAACCTAAAATCTTTATATTTATTTTTAATCTTAATAATATTGAACCTATAATACCTCTGTGTCAAGAATTCACTTTCTTTTAGGAAATGACCAATTAATAAAGATAAAATGCTATGTGTACCCAAACCAAAAAAGTTGAACCTATAATCTTTATATTTATTTTTAATCTTAATAATATTGAACCTATAATATTACTATGCCAAGACTTCACTTTCTTTTAAGAAATAACCAATTAATATTCATAAAATGCCACCCAAACCAAATAACTCTGCATCCTTTCAAACACATAAATAAATGTACAACCGACTAACCTGACATCATCACTTTCAAACACATAAATAAATGTGCAACCATCATCACTTTCAAACACATAGAACCAACTTTTAAAATGTAATATTTATAATCCTCATTCTATGACGAACCTTCTAAACATTGATAAACAATTCTAAATGACATTCATAAGTTCTAAACATTCTAAATAATATTCAGAAGTTCTAAACATTCTAAATAATATTCAGAAGTTCTAAACACTGATAAACATTTCTAAATAATATTCAGAAGCTCAATGTATGTGTAATACACATACACATGTACACCAGGTTTCGCTATTGGGGTAACCTCTGGTATCGGGAATGGGAGCAACAATATGAAGGACAAAACAACCAAACTTCGGTTTGACTAAAGAGAATACGAAATGGAATTTGGTAAACTATTTATCCTCGTAGATCTATAACATACGCCGCCACACAAAAGCTAATAATTAAGTCCACTTTTAATGGATAGTTCTCACCAACTCAATTATATTCCTGGTTGTTACTGTTCCATGTTTTCCAACCAATTCTTAAAAGGGTGTAATCCCTAACCAATCAAGCTAATTAAACTCTTTAATGAGGTAGTCATTAGGGGGTAATTCTTAACCAACCAAGCTCTTTAATGAGGTAGTCATTTTTATTAACCAAAATCTATGTACAGGTTTTACTAGGAATCTTTAAATCAGAAAAACATATCATAACTAATCATAATAGGAATTAATTCCTTTTCTAAAATTAATCACAAACTCTATTTCCTAAAATGATGAAGAGAAAAACCACTATAAAAATCTCTCCAGGGTAAATCCTCATGTAAATACTACACTGATAATAGTAGTTGTGTGTGCTTTCTTTGTAAAAGGAGCACCAATTAACATAGATGATGTCAACTAACCAGAGAGATGTGTTAATATTATATTTGCAAGAAGGAAAATGATAAAGTAAATTAATCATCAAATATCAGACGGTGTTAATGAAAATTATAATAAAAAGAAGAAGGAATACTAAGAGTCCTAATATTATTATTAATGTTTAGTAATTAATTATAGACTAACTAGAAAAATGTGGATTAGTGAGTATTTAGTTGTTTTATGTGAGGGAAAGAGAAGAGAAAATCAGGCAAAGAACATTTTCTGCAGTAGAGTTTTTGAAGGATTCCTTTAGAACATAGTTTTTATTAGTCTAGCCATATGTAGCATAAACTTAATATTCTATAAATCTATTTATCTGTATAAGTGGAAAATTAAAAAAAACTTTTATATCATTAAATGCCTTAATATTCATTAAATACAATTATATAAAACATCCTATTATCATGTTGCAATAAAAACCTTAATATCATATTGTAATAAAAAGTCAACTTATATTTATTATTATTATTTTTTATTTTATATACAATCTACAAAATAATATTTTATTGTGATTTTGTTGTAGGTAAAATCAAAATCTAATTTATCAAAGAACTCATTTTTAAAAAAAATATTTAAACATAGAAAAAACCAATTTTTTTTTTTTTTGCAAATGATGTATGGAAAAAAATTCAAATTATATGTAGCTATTGGAGAAAACCAACTAAAAAACAAATTGCAAATGATGTATGAAAAACAAATCAAATTGCAAATGATGTATGTGAAAGGACCCATAAATGGACTCCCATCGAAAGTTCCCTTTTCCTAAGCAAATAATTGATAAGGTAACCATCCCTTTTCAATACAAAGGTACGGGGGCTTCGCTATTGGGGTAACCTCTGGTACCGGGAATGGGAGCAACAATATGAAGGACAAAACAACCAAACTTCGGTTTGACTAAAGAGAATACGAAATTAAATTTGGTAAACTATTTATCCTCGCGAGTAGATCCATAACATACGCCACGCATGAGGTAATAATTAAGTCCGCTTCACGACATTGGTTTAAACTTCTGTTACAGTTATCTCAAAGAGAAAGAGTTGATTTATGTCGTGAAGTCGAGAGGTCCTTAGGACGGGGATCATTGATTGGTTTGGTTTGGTGGATGGGTATCCAATGTCTTTTAAAAATTGAGGGTAATTATTGAATAGAACTAATTTAATGAACATAAATGAAATAGTGAGAAAAAGTATAGTTACTAATTTAATGAACATAAATGAAATAGTGAGAAAAAGTATAGTTACTAGTTTGAAATTTGGTGGTTGTGTTAGTTATTTATGGATTGGTCTCATCTAATTCTTAAATTGATGTAAGTTTAAAGAAATATACACAGAAATTGAATGGTCTTTATCCCTTTTTTAAAGACTCTTTCATGATGTATTCATTTTTATTAGCAATTTACATATATATGAATCTTAAATAACAAGATTTATTAAACACCCTTAAAACAGAAAAATACTATATTAATATCAAAACATTACTGTTTAATTCAGCATCACTAAACTTAGCAAGAAATCACACTACACTATAATTATATTTATTCTAGATAATGGCAGTCTCTACCACAATACAATCAATCTGATCTAGAATCCAAACATGCAAGAGTATAAACAGTCGATTTATTTGTTTCTATTGCATTAAGTTATTGCTATTTAAAAAAAGGGAGCTATGAGTAGGAAACGGTAAACTAACTTACCTGTTTCATTCATTTTCTTTTGCATTTCGGTGTGTAGACAATCCAGTCGCTCCAACTTCTACCCTTGGTCGGCCAAGCCATGAACAACAGAGTCCCTCCTCTTTAATTGTTTCATCTCTGAAATTAAAAATTGACACCACGAATTCAAAATATAGAAATCTAATTTGGACGGATGAATTCAAATGCAATTTTAAAATATATCAAATAAAATACTCAAATCAAGGAGAGGAATGAACCCAACAAAGAGATATTACTACCTACCGCTTTATTTCAGTGAATCAGAGCCACCAAGCACATTCACTGATTCGTTCCTTCCTGTGAAATAAAATTTAAAACAACATAAATCGAATCGAATCAGATGGAAGAGAATTTTCAGAAATGAATTTCAGGTAAAATAAAATTTAAACCAACATAAATCGAATCAGATTGAACAACATTTTCATAAATGAATTTTAAGTAACATAAAATTTTAAACAACATAAATCAATCAGATTGAAGAGAATTTTCATAAATAAATTTCAAGTACAATAGAATAGAAACAAAACAAGGAATTAATAACACATCTATATACTCCTTAATCCACCACTGATATGATCTAATCTAACAAAATAACAGAAGAAATTAAGGAATATGCAGATCACCTTAGCCAACCGAACTCCATGCCACATCGTCTTATCTGATCCAAAGATTTTGTATGCCTTCCCTCAAATGTCTGTTGGTTCTGCCCGTTTTCCCTTCTCACGCATACAACACAAAATCACAGACGAATACCTACAAACATAACAGACAGACGAACACAAAATCACAGACGAATACCTACAAACACACAGAGCACATGCATGCATACAAACATAACAGACAGACGAATACCTACAAACACGCAGAGCATAAAAACATAATAAACATACGAAAACCTACAAACACAGACAGTCACAGCATGACCCTATACTAGAACGCCTAAAGAGAGAAGCGGGCGAGCAAAATGAAACAATTTGTTAAGTTTATATGCACAAAACGGTGGTGATTTTCCTTATCTAGAAGGTTCTATCAAGATTCATCCAACGGATACTATTAAGGGAATTCAAATTGAGCCGTTGGGTCAAGATCAGATTTGATCCAAGCATAACTCGGATGATGGATGGTAAATTCACGCGTTGGACAGTGAATTCTTTTGTTTTACATGAGAAACTATCTTTAGATGGTAATTTCATTTTTTTTCCACGAGAGAGATTAATATTGCGATCCAACGGTAACCTTGACTTTGGTGTAAAGTCAGAAAAATCAAATTGAACATGTCAGACATGTCAGACATAACATAAGTTCAAATTTACCTTTATGGTATTTCCATTAAGATGGAACGGTAGATTAATAAATTTGTCAGAAAAAAGTTTTAAACTCAACGCTTTTCTTGACACGTTACCATAAGTTCAAATTTAGCCCTTGATGGATTTTAAACTTTTTTCCATAATTTGTGTGAGTGCACCAGTTACAAAAGTAATTTCTAAAGCACTCACATAAGTTTATATGCACAAAACGGTGGTGATTTTCTTTATTTAGAAGGTTCGATCAAGATTCATCCAACGGATACTATTAAGGAAATTCAAATTGACTCGTTGGGTCAAGATCAGTTTTGATTCAAACGTAACACTGATGATGGATGGTAAATTTACATGTTGGACAGTGAATTTTTTTGTTTTTCATAAGAGAGATGTTGGATGATGGATGGTAAATTCACATGTTGGACAGTGAATTCTTTTGTTTTCCATAAGAGAGATGTTGATGATAAATTCATATGTTTAAACTTTAATTTCATTTTTTTTTTTTTTTTTTTCCATGAGATCAAGATTCATATTGCGATCCAAACGGTAAAGTTGGTGTAAAGTTAGAAAAATCAAATTGAACATAACAGACGTGTTAGACATCAATTCAAATTCAACCCTTGAATGGTATTTCCGTTAAGATCTAACGATAGATTAATAAAACTGTCAAAAAAGTTTTAAACTCAACGCTTTTCCTGCTATGATGTAACTGACACGTCATGCATTTTAAACTTTTTGCGTAATTTGTGTGAGTGCACTAGTTATAAAAGTAATTTTTTTCCAAAGAAGTCACGAAACTGATTTATAAATACATAATATAAAATAAACCAATTCTAATGAAGGACGTTGCTTATATTCTCCCAAAATAAGTATTATCCAAAAATAATAATTCACGAGTGGTATGTGGTATGTTAGGTATTTTTTTAATAATTTTATTTAAATATTCAATTTACTGGTTTTGAAATAAAAAAATATTTTTATAATTTAAAAAAAAACTATTTCAAATATGATAAGTTGCACATGTTCATATTGTATGTATTTTAATCCTAATCTAAAATAAAATTATTTATACAACCGTGAACAATGAGTTTCCTAGACTAACTATTTTGTGTTTATCAATATAATTACATATTTGTTTTTTGTTTTTTAATATTTTCTACAATTTAAATTGTGACATTCAATTTACTTATAATAATATATAATATTTTTTAAATTCTATTAAAATAATTTAATATTACAAATAAATTTGATATTATTATTGTTCATTAAATATATTTGTAAATAATAATAGATACTAATGTCACATACTAGCACTAAGTTTTAATCACTTAATTAATTATGTATTTCAGATAATTTGATTACAAGTCATTTTCATAAAATCCAAGATTTTTACCATTGTTCATTGATACTAAGTTTTAATTTCTTAATTAATTAAGTATGTATTTTATATAGTTTGAATCTAAGTCATTTTCATAAAATTCAAGATATTTACCATTGCTCATTATTCTCAATCCATGATGAAAATGAAAATATATCTTAGCATGATTAAGTTGATGGTAATGATGATAATTATTGGGCATGCCAACTTTCCTATATTTCTTTGGTTTCATATGTTAACAAGTTATGAAGATTAATTGAGCTACAAATATTGTGAAATTGAGGCTTAGTGTGGGCATAGAAGGAGAGTCTAAAAGAGTGTTTTCCATTCTCCACCTTTTTAGTATCAAGATGAGTAGTGTTACAAGTACTGTGAAATTGAGAGAGCACTCTAAGAGAGAGTGTTTTTCATTCTACGCTTTCTTAATATTACAAATTCTTTCTTCCCATGGTGTTTTATGTCTAGTCCAAGCACTCAATTTCACTAAAAAACTAGTGAGAGTTCATCCTTATTTTAGTAATGTTAATTTAGTTGTGATTATATATATATATATATATATA
>SNQJ01S0011059.1:56223-81207 GCA_010110895.2 Picea sitchensis
AGTTTAGCTAAGAATCAACCGACTTATGTTGGACTTTTACTAAGATTGAAGTGATTCCATGAAGTCTCTTATCCTTCATGTTAGCTATCTTATGCTTCTTCATAACACATAATTAATCAGAATAAAGTTTCATCGCAAAATAAAACTCAAAATACATTAGGATATGCATTCTAAATTACTAATGCTTTTTGATGACAAAATGTCCATACCAAAGTATGCTATTTTATCTCTATGGAGTTTATTCATAGTTATATAATTATCTTTGCAGAAATGGAATATATTTTCTTGAGGAGATCACATGAGTAATGGAAGAAAGATGGAGCATAGTTATTTTCAAATTTATATTTTTAAGATCTTTGTAGGATAGGGGAAAAGAAGCTATAAGGGAAAAACATTGATGGTAGAGGAACACAAGTAGGTGGATTATTCCTCTGATCCATAGAGGAGACTCAAGCGGATCCATTTTCGTGACCTAGGATGAGTGGATGCATGGATGGGGGACAAAATATGGTTGCCTAACTAAGGAGGGAGCTACATGGATAGGGGTATGATAGAGGGCATCAAAGGAAGAAAACAATTTATAGGAGAAGATATCCAAAGAAGAAAGAAAGTTAGTTCGTGTATTATAAAGGTTATGTTCGTTGTAAAAGAGATCTAATGTTCCTTAGAAAAGAATCCCCCTAGTAGGAGGCAAGAAAATTAAGGGGTCAAATCGTCTTCAGTATTCACATCTGCAAAACAAAAAGAGTTTACAAATGGTCCCTTCTCCCATCAATCAAAGGAAGCCCATCAATCAAAGGAAGCCCTCCAATTATTCTTATCATTCAATTGAAAAGAGTTGCATAAGGATTGATTTTTTTAGTATAGAAGATGAAACTATGATCATACATACAAGTGCAAAAGGAAACCAAGAACACATATGATGGTGAAGTAGGGAGATCCTATCAATTAATCCTTGGTTCATAGATTGAGAGTTTTTCAAAAATACAACAATTTTATTGGGTAAAAATGCAACAAACTATTGGCCAAATTATTTTCTTGGCTCGGATTTTTTGGCCAACTAAAACAACAAGTTCTCTAGCAATCTTCAAAAACCCGAAACTTAAAGAAGGCAAGACCCTTGCAAATTTTAAAGATAATCTTTTAGGCTTACTACCAATGGATTCATCTTTGAATCTACTTTGTAATGATATAAGAATTTTGAATTTTTGTTAAGAACCGATATTTATGAATATTTTTTCTCTAAAATTTATCCCTTAGGAATTTTATTGTTCCCAAAATCACTTAAAATTAAAATTCAATATTGTCAAAATCAAAATACAAAAATAATAGAAAAAATCATAGTGCACTTCCTCACAATGTCTTCTTCAAAAGGGTAATTTTAGTTTTCTTGGTAATGATTGAGTGCTAAATAGAAAATTGGTGCCCACATAAATGTGTTAACATGACAAACTTTTTTTTGTTTTACTATATTTTGATAAATAATAAAACAATAGTTCTTAAATTCAAAAAATCACAAAATATAGTCCAAGCATTAGTGAAATATTTGTACATTGTGAGCATAAATAATTTTTCCTTAAAATGAATAGTCATCACTTATTATAATTACCTAACATTTTAAAGTATATGCAATCAATAAACAACAATTTATCACACTTTATGTCCATAAGTATTTTTTTAAATAAATATGAATATGAAGATAAGACAATTCTCTACAAATATCAATTTTATTCCTCAAAAGTAAAGTGTTACCCATTTTCATGTTTTCACCGATATCCCATAGAAGGTAGATGAAAGGCTAGAATATTGGGAAGACAAATCAAAGAACATGAACCTTACTCTAAACCAAAGGGACATTAGGATAAAAAAGAGGGTAAATGTGATTAGACTCATAACGAAATATGAGAATTAAATTGGAATTAGAGAGTAAGTCCATATGTAGAAATGATGTTGATTGCGCTAATTGGGCATTTTCCATTAAAGATTTATAAAAAAAACACTTAAATTTTGGATGAGAAAAAATGGATGCCACTATTAGGATATTATCCTTGATTTTTCTTGATGGAAAGGGGATTTATCATATTTTTATTCAAATCCTAATAGAGAGAAAGTGGGTGATGGTGTATAGTTATGGGAAGATAGACATCTTAACTTTCACTACTAGGAACCTAGGTTTGATCCACTCAAAGTTAGAGGGAATAAATCCTATGTTTCCTTCAATATCCCATACATGCCATTGGAACTCTAGATAGAATAACTCTTCAAAGCCATACAAGATTCTATAGGAAGGTACATAACATTATTGCCTTTGTGACTAGAATGTGTGTTGAATTGGACTAAGGGAATGAAATCCCTAATGACATAGATGTAGTGGTGTGATGGAAGGATCATCAACAAGTTTTAGACTACAAATAGGTGCCCTTGAATTGCACCAAGTACAAGAAATATGGACTTTTAAAGAGAACTTGTACTAAAAGGTGTGAAGGAAGAATCCTAGGTGAGGTTACAATGATGCTAAGAAAGTAGAGCTATGGGGGAAATTCCTTACTAATATTGAAAATGGGATATTATGGTAGCAAGGAATTAGACACCTTGAATAAGATAATAATGGATAGGGCAAGTGAGGAAGACATCGGTTGAAATCCTCTTAGATCCCAATAGGATCCATAATCACAAGTTAAGATTCATAACCCCCTTCATGCCTCGTAGGTTTCAATAGACATGGCACTTAAGTAGAAAGACAATATGAAATAATTATGGAACCCTCAAACCCATATCCCCTGCTGACTTTGGATATTTATTCTCCTATAAGAGTTGTGGAATGGTAGAGAGAGTTTGGAAACACAGAAGAAGGTGAAGGTATAGGAACTATGCCATCATCCTATGAAGGCTTACAAATTATTATATGTAGTAAAGAATAGAGAGACTATAATTCAATTGAAATCTTTGGTTCATCCTTATCCTCAAATAATTAAGGGTTCCCCTTCTCAAAAGAAATATAACTTCTTCATTCCTCCAAAAAAAGTACGAAGGAAGAGACGGAGGAGCTCACAACGGAGGGATGGAATTAGATGACAAGAATAATTCCCATAGACCTCTAGGTAGGAAATATCATAAAATGTACATAAGTGGAATAAATGAAGGCAGAGGAAGAAGTTAATATGAGAAATAGAAATTCCATAAAAGAGGCCCTTAATGAAAATAATTCCCCAAAATGAGATAAGAGTTTATCCCTTTATCCATAAACATTAGGGAAGTAGGGTCTCCCCTGGAAAAAATATTCCCACAAAATTACAATCCATAAGTATAATTCAAATGTCCTTTTTGTTCATGAAACCACCATCGGTAGTAAATATATTATATATAATATTGAGAAAATGCTAAAATATTGGAGTTTTGTAGCAAGATGCAAGGGAAAGATTAGGAGGACTAGTAGTGGGTTGGAATGCTACTTGCAAAATAAAGAAACACACATTTTGAGTCTACAATTATATGCACTTTATATCTCAATGAGTTGGGAAAAGACAATGATTTCATCAATTTTTATGGGGTCTATGAGAATAGGAAGAAACATTGGATGTAGATCATGAATGACATCTTTCTTCTTGGAGAAATTTTAGGCAGAGGAGATCTAAACTTAACTTTGAGAGGAGAAGAAACATGAGAGGATGAAGATAAAACTAATACACGTTTTTTTTCCAAAATTGTTTGAAGAAAAAAAAATGGTGGATGTGGAACCTAGGGACCTGATCCCTACTTCGAGAAACTAAAGAACATGCAATACTGAAATTGTAAAATATTATATAGGTTTCTAGTCTCTAGGAGTATCCTAATTGAAGGGGGGAGGTATAAGCCATGGACTTGAGTGGATGAAACTTCATATCGTTTCTGAATCCTTCTTCAATTAGAAAGGGATAAGAAAAAACCTCCACCCACCCTTCAAGTTCAACTCATTTTGGCTAAAAAATGAAAATTTTCAAGAAATCATTCAAAGGGAATGGATCCCATATGAATATTCACATCTCACAAAAAGTAAATATTCACACTATAATACAATATTATAAACCAAGATAGTAAATAACCACATAAAAAGACATTTCCATCATAGTATTCATCAAAGTAAGACACATTTATTTATCTCAAGGAAATAATATAAGGAACACATATGGCAGAGAAATTTAAATGATCATTCCATTAAGCTCCAAAAATATCTTGATAGACACACATTTGAAATCTCATGCTTAGAATTAAAATTTTGAGAAATCACTAATGTAATGTCCCAAACAATTCTTTGGGAACCTAAAAAATAATAGATGTCGTTGTAATAATAATAATAATGTCTGGAAGTTCCTAAAAGTAAATTTCATTTTCCCTTCAAAGAGGACTGGGATTGGGATCTCATGGACCATAAAATTAAAGAGAGAACTGGAAGACAAAAAGGAGATAGTCAAGGGCCTGCCTTTAGTTTTCACGGATTTTGAAAGAAGAAAAGGAAAAACGACTACAGACTGAGAAATAAAAGGAATTGAGAGAAAAACAAAGTGACTACTTGACTTACTATGATGGAATGTCCGAACACTTATATGTGTGTTTTTGTGTCTTTTGTAGGATGTTGTTGTGCTAGAGGTGGTGTAATTTTATTATTGACTTCTTGTTGATATGTTTCAATTATTTTAACCAAGGTTTTATTTAACCATTGTTGAATGTGCTCCCTCGTAGGAGTGTTGATGTATTTTTACCCATCAAATAGAGACCCGTTTTTTTTTTTAGAACTTGGAAAGTCATAGATAATATTCAACTATTGTCTATTCTCATTGAATATCCATATGTGTCTGTTCGCTTGATCTAATGGTTTAGATTCCTTAACATTTATTATCAATCCGGGTAGGTAAACTTATGAGACAAAGCACAACTTGTGTAGAACTTGTCTTAAAATTGCCTATGAACTTCTATTAAAATCAAAACAATAAACTACAAAACTCACAAACATAAATGGTTCTTTCAGCCATGAACATTTAGACATAATTGTCAATGGTAGGGATTCAAATTACAAGTAAATCATTCACTCCAAAAGTGTGCCTACTTGCAAAAATACTTTTTTTAGTTAACCGAGTTTCATGACCAAACAGGGTTATCTCAAAATGTGAGTTGAAAAGCTAAATGAAAGAAAAATTACTCTAAAAAATGTGCTGATGAAAAAGGAAGAAAGGAATTGCAGGCAAAATCAACTCGGAGTATATTAGTGTGAAGATTGTTTGTATGGCACGAAAGATGAAAAATCAATCAATCACATTGTTGTCTTTAGAATTTAAATCTATAACAATCGTGAATCACATGGTCCAAGTAACATTTCCTGCAAACTAACTAAAATAAATTATTATTCTATAGGAATTCGAAACAGTGCATGTAACTCTATATGAAATGAATGCAAGTAATAAAAACTTCTTCTAAAACAACTATGAAAGTAGAACACATACCAAACGACCCTCCTAGAATGTGTTGTTAATGAAAACTCGTATTGTAGAAGAAATATTAACTCATAAATTTAAGTCAAATCTTAATTTGTATTAAACCTCAGGGCAATTTAGTGGTTGCAATACAAGTCTTGGATCATAATCCTAATATGTTCACTCTCTAATTGATCCCCCTTACTGTTCTTTGAGGAATTTTTATAAAAAATATTCAATAACAAATTCCCCAATCCTAGAACTAATCCATCATATCTAAGTTGGGTTTTACAGATTAAGAAAATTTAAAATCGGCTGCTACAAGAAAATATGGGAAATTTTGTTCTGAAGAAATGCTTGTACAATCCACATATTGTAGAATTTGGGTAGTCTACCACACTTTTCAATAAAATGACCCTATTTTGCACAAAACCCATGTCACAAAATTCTAGGATTCATCTTCATCGCGCTAGAAATCACCTTTGAATATCACTTCCCAAAAAATTGTTTTTCAAAACTGATTATAGGAAAACATTTTAGTTCTTCATTCTAGCACTAAACATGACTTATCCAAAATTATATGGATTGAATCCTTAATCTTTTTCTTTAACCAAACCTTCTTCCTCGCTCCCAGTATCGAATTCCTGATTCTTTGAGTGAACTGGAGGATTTGCAGCTAGCTTTGCGAATTTTCTGTAACATTTTCCTGCATATTTCTTGTAATAACTTTGTACGGATTTCCTGTAATAACTACCTACCAAATTTTGACTATCATTTACCTTTAGGCATTGAATGGATCGAGGATGAAAAGATAGATAAATCACCATCTCTTGGTATTGGTGAAGTATCTCCAAGTGAAAACTCTCCCTAGAATGAGTGGAGATATGTCAACCTGTAATTCCTATAATATCTTGTGAAACAAAGTAAATTCCTGTAATGACTGGATTATAGGTAATTTTTCTATGGAAATATCTCTCAATACTACTTACAAGTAAAACTAATGGTTAATCTGAAAATCTGAAAATAACAACTTATTACCTGATTCAATGCTCATTATTCCATCAATTAGGTAAAAGTGGGAAAAAATAATAGTTTTTAGGGTCAAAGTGGGGGATAATGGAGTTGGAAAAATAGTCAAAACTAACACCCAACATCTCACCCATAAAGAGGATGTTGCATGTCCTCATGCAACTAGTTAAATTTCTTATAGTAAACCCATATGTACATTACTCCAATTGTATGTGAGGTGGACAAATTATGCTCATGTGTAATATCCCAAGCATATTACCAATTTGTGTCCATGTTGCTACTTCTTAAAACTCATTCCAACATTTATCAATCTTATAAAATATTCTATCCCACTAGAACAACAAAAAATAAACCTTAAGTCTTATCCAGATGTAAAAACTTGTAGCACCAGGGTCACCTGAATTCCTGTAATTAATTTTCTTGTAGTAGTTTTGTCTAGCCATGTAACACACCCAACCCATAAGTATCCCTTTTAGAGACATGGAATTTAAATTTTGTTTTTTCTAAAATATATTACTTCCTCCCTTCATAGCTCCATTGTCTTCTACTCATCAAGAGATTTCCAATGACAGTAATTTCGCTCAAAATAGAGCTCTAGAATGGGAGTTGTGACCTTCCCAAGTTATTGGAATCACATAGGTAACATCTCTCTTACTGCCACATGGAATCCATGTGACACCGCGTTCCCCGTGCCATATGACGTGGAGATAACCTAGCCCTGACGTGGCACTAGCCTAGTATGCTACTGTGGAACTTTAATCCACACAAGTCTACAACCATCATCGCTTGGACCTTCTCCCGATTCACTCTTCGATTACCTCCAATGGATATGGTATCGAGGAATATTCCCTCTCGATACCATCCATTCAGAGTTTGAGAGGTTCAAGCAGTCTCCCTGCTATGAATTTGGGGTATTAAGGAATATCCATTCTCCTCGATGGGTGGTCTTGAATGTACTCATGGTCTCCCGACTTACAAATGAGATCCATGCAATGCCTAAGGTTCACCTATCCAATTGGACCCCACTCAACTCGTCAACCTGTTAATGATCGACATTTGTCATCCTAAGGGATCCCTAGCTGCCTTGCTAGCAAGCCACGTCATTCATGGAGTCAATACTCTGTCTCTTGACATGACATGTGGATCATTATCCACTCGATACATGCACCCAGCAGGACTCGCCATGCTACCATAAGGTGCATAGGCTCGCTTGGCTAAAGATTGGAATTTTTCCATTTCCCTATACATTGATTAGTATACTTAATTAATACTTTCTTAAAATGCCCCTACTTGGTATTTATTTATTAAATCCTCATTAGGGATACTTAATATTCACTAAATATTCACCCCCGTAAGCACATTTTGTAATAATTATCTTATAAACTAATTAATTATATTACAACATAATTTATATTATGTTCTAATATAATCAATTAGGATGTAATATACTTAAGTTTCTAATCCTTGATTAACATAAAATTCAAATAACCTAGCTTATGAATTCATACTGTAATCTCCACTTTATTCAATATATATAGGGAGGAAGATGAATTAAATTATATTTAATAATATATTATTACGAATAAATCAAACCCCATCACGTGCAATATTTAAAAACTTATAATATTCAGACTTAGATATTTGGAACTCTTAGGAGTCATGCTCCAAGCTCTTTGGAGATGTAATCTAGCCCTTCGGAGTCTTGCTCCAAACTCCTCAAGGTCAAACTCCGAAGAGGGTCAACTCCTAAAAGGTTTTGAGATTTCTATTTATTTATTATATGTATTAAATATTATTTCAACTTGGGCTTGAAATGCATGCATTCCTATCAACACTATGACCATCAATCACAAGAGAGTAGGGTTTAATATTATAATATATTTAAACTTTATAACCTATGTTCCATCACACTATGAAATCCTCAAAGTCAAGTTGTGAGTGTTATTCTCGTTACTCCAATGACCAATCATGAGAAGGCAAGGGTTAATATTATAATATAATTAAACTTTATGAAAATCATGCTATTGTTCCGATGGTTTCACACTTCAATCAAAAGTGCCCATTGCATTTCATTAAAATTTCATTTAAAGTCTTAATGCATCGGGTATTTCGGAATCCGAAAAGGTAATGAATTAAAATTTCGTTTAAATTCTTAATGCCTCAGGTGTTTTGAAGTCAACGTTTTGCGTATCCATCACAAGCACTCTTTTTGTTTCTCCAACAACCTAATTCTGGAAGGAATTTACACATTCAAATATATGAATTTAATATTAAGTTGGAAAAGATAAAAGGAAATAAATATTTCCATGCATTAAATTTTTGATAAATAAAATTCCTTAAATAATGACTTCTTCAGGAGCATCGAACAATCTCTGCAAAACATAAAGAGTAAAACCAAGTAAACTTAGCACAATTTGATCCTTTACCTTAAAGGAAAAAAATTCCAAATCTCCATTAGTCACGCACCAGGCAAAAAATTTATAGTTTGTAAGCGTAATACTTTAACAATTCAAATATTAAAGTATTTAAATGGTAACTTTGAAATCTTATCAGAGTTTACTCATCTTTTCCATTCATTCAAATTTATCCAGAAAAACACACATACACACACACACATATATATATATATATATATATATGGGCAATATTTATTTGTTTAAATTCTTTTTCTACAATAATACATTTCTTGGAGGTGAAGTTCTCCATGGTAAAACAATGGATTTTACCAAGGATTACTAATCCCCTAATTACATGCATTTATTTCATATTTTCAAGGAATAATTACTAAGTCCAAATACCTAGTAAGATTTGTTTCTTACCAAATTCAAATAGGATTTAATTATTCACAATTTTTTTTTAAATTCCAAATTTCATTTTACTTCACATTAGGAAATTGGGTTTTGTTTCCCACTTTTTCCTTATTACTAAATCTTATAATGCTTTACCTCTTGTTAGCATTTGAATTACTTTCCTAAGGCCCATACAAAATTATGATTATATTTCAAATTATCAGGCATATAAGCTTTGGGAAAAACTTAAAATTATAAAAATTCTTATGCATAAATCAACCTCTTTATTTTCAATTTTTTTTTGTAGAGGTTCTAATTGTTTAATTGTCCACACTACAAAAGAATATGGATTGTAATACTAAATAAACATCAACATTATCATCCATAAATCTTCCTTTAAAACATAGACAATCAAGAAGTAAGGATGTAAGTCAAAACAAAATTCAATTGAAACATTCTCACAATTTCACCTAAATTCCCAAGGCCATTTTTAACAGAGAGTTGCACTTACAATGTTCTGAAACACATTCTATATCATTTATGAATTTAACATTGTAGATATTTGGCAAATAAATTCTTATCTAGAAGATGAAAAGAGTTATAACTATTGAAGGCTGTACCACTTTCCACCCAACCATTGGCGCAAATGCACTTAGTATCTTCTTAGTTGGCCACCCCCTAGCCAGAGTATGATGTCATGAGAGGGATTCTTCTTATGCTAAAAAAACAACAAGGGATGAAGGTTACTCTCCTTCTCCCACAAGAACCAGGGAGTCTAGTATTTTATCCACTAAGCAAGGAGGCTACTATTATTTCTTGCCCAATCACTAAATTACTCTACAACCTTGTTTATCAGCTTGATTAGAAAACATTTCCCAACAGTTCCTGCACCGAGAAAAGTTTTTTCCTTAGTTCTCTTCAAAACCATAGAGCCTCAAATGATTTACCTCTTCAGAAATGGTCACTAGACCCATTCGTGTGCATCCCCTACTATCTACACAATTTGTCCTCTCTTTTCTTTCCTTATACAACAATATTTTGTGGGTCCATTTCCCAATTCGTGGGTTAGATCAGGAAGTTCCAGATGGGGTACTCTTCCCATATCCTCATTGAATCTTGAGGAAGACTTCCCAACTACCATCTTGAATGATAATTAAATTCTCCGGGACAGATGAATGTTATGGGTCTGAGCAATTTAAATCCAGCAGAGTATTGGCATGGCAGGGGTCATCTCTGTTAGAAAACAGGACCGTGGAGCAATAAAATAAAACAAATGAAGAAACAAAACACAGAAGACACACAATACAAGAGAGACACAGATTTACGTGGTTCACCCAGTGTGGGTTTTACTGATTATTGGGCTCATCACCAGAGAAATTGCGGGGTCCTTCCTTTATTATTATCGACAAATGAAGGGATTGCAACCTACAACAAAACCTCTTTATAACTTCCTCTTCTTTCTCCACGGTCTTGGCTCAGTGATACAATATTCACCATCAAATCCCATAGCATAATACATTTCCCTCATAAAGGGGGTTTCCTTCTAAGAACACGAAAACCTAACATAAAGGAAATCTCTGAGTTAGTCTGTGACCTTATATTGAAGCGGTCAGTTACAATGAAAATTATATACCTACACTCCCGCGTGGAAGGTGTACATATACCAGGGTGTAAATACTTCATGGGAGTATAGACACGGTGAAAACAAAGAACTCTCTGCCTTCGGAGAATGTCGGGCTCCCACAATAGCAAATCTCCCACTTGGAGATTGATCTTAAAAACTCCACCGCTGTTGTATATTTTGGACTTTGAACCTTCTTGGACTGGGAAAATTTCTCACATCTTCATCTTCATTCTTGAGATCCTTCATGAGCAAAGACTTCAGTTTCTCCTGATTACTCACTTGTTAATGTCACTTGTGGATTACGGCTGAGTGTGTGTCTTTCCGACTTCAATTGTCCATCTTCCAGAGCGGATCATATGAAATTAGGTACCTCAAGCTGTATATACTTGATATCTTGAATGGAAGGTAGGTTCTTTCTGAGAATTAGATGGCACTCGGTACATCCTGATTACAACTGTTGTTCTCCACACTTCTTTCTCAATTCCTCCATAAACCTTTTATGAAAACCAAATCATCTCTTTACTAGCCTCTTGTAGTAGCAACATGCATACACCTGCATTTGTTGAAAGTCTGATAACCTTTTCTGCGGTTTAATCCAACTCTTGTTGTTCACCACCTATGAAGTAAAACTGTATACCACAATGGTGTGCTCCTCCCTCTTGTCTTTATCACACCGCCATATCTGAATCAGCTTGTATCCTACAGTAGAGAAGGTGTAGAACCTCAAAACATGCATTATGTTTTGTAGTAGTACCTCTCAAATACACGAGAATCCCCTTCTTTGCTTCCCAATGTTCTTTACACGGATTGTTCATATACATACAGCTCTCTTGCATATTACAATATAAGTCTTGTGCAAACCATTGCATACATCAAAATTTTATAGTCTGTGATGAATATGGGACCCTGGACATGTATTCTATCTCCTCCTGTGTCTTGGACACGAACATGGATTAATTTTAAATGGCTGGCCAAGGTGTACTAGCTGGTTTTGCATTATGCATTCTAAACCCTCTCAACACCTTCTCTATGTACTCACCACTGAGACAAATATGGGTTCGCGATTTTCTGTCTGTTATTCTCATGCACCAAGGATTTTCTTTGCGGCCACCCAAATCAACTTCATCCCTTAGAATGGTGGCTAATTTCTTCTTGAGCACACATTTATATCACATATTAGACCACGCAACAAGCATGCCATCTACATACAATATGAGATAATATAGCTTCCATTTTCTAGCCTTTTAAAATAAACGATTGATAGAATGACATCTATTATAACTTCTGATACATAAGCAAACTTGTCAAACTTAGAGGCCTGCCTTGGAGCTGCTTTTTAGACTAACATGACCTCTTCTTCAACACAGCACCAAATTCTCATGTACTTTGACCTCCTTATACCACACGCGACTGGCATATAAATCTCTTCCTCCAAATCCCCATGGAAAAGGCTGTTTTACATCTAAAACATTCCGTGCCAGTCTTCTCGCCCTGAGAGACTTAAAATGGTTCTAATTGAGTCATTTTAACAGCGAGGAGAAAATATTTCATCAAAATCTATACCTTTCTTGTGTTTTGAGCCCCTTTACAACAAGTCTAGCGCATTCAGCTTTTCTCCTCCATCTTCTTTTAACAACTTGTAGGCCGTTTTATTCTGCAATGCTCTTTTCCCATAGGAAACTAAAGCTGAACCAAGTCCAAATCCGGATTTTCTAAGGAATCATTTCCTCTTTCATGCCTTGCTCCACTTCTTTTTGGTGTCTGCGCATTGCCTCTTCGCTTAACATTTCGGTTCACAGTCGGTCAACAATAAATAGTAATGAAGGAGGTATGGTTAGGAGATTATACTTAACTTTGGTAGATCTTTAACAACATACGGTGTTTGGGAATTTTTGTTATCCTAACTGTTGTACATTTTACTGATTTTCGGGTTCTTTAGATTTCAGCACTAGATTGATCTCATCAATATTATTATTCTTGTTTTTCTGTTTCCTATTTCTTTCTACATGGCTGATCTTTATACATGACCTTCTCATTGAATATAATATCTCTACTCCTAATGATTTTTTATTTTCAAAATCCCATAAAGATATGAAATCATTAACACCATATCCAATAAAGGTACATTTTCTTGGATTTACTACCTCAATACTTTTTCTATTTTCTTTATCAATATGGACCAAAGAAAACTTCCTGAAATAGAAAGTTTCAAAGAATGGATTTACCTTTTTCTGTCCATTCCTCCTATAGAATTATACCATCAAGGCTTGAAGGGTCCTCTTGTTATTAAGTAACATCGGTCATCTAACCTTGACTGTGAGGCTCGATTCTGATCTCATACTCCTTGCAGCTCCATGATTGTCTTGTTCTCCTTTGGAAAGCACCATTTCTTGTGGTGTTAAATTGGGCTATCTTCTCTCAGTCCCATGAGACAAGGCGGTAATCATCGAGCTGCCCTGCGTTATTCACCTCCATGCTCGGTCGAGACCTTGATTTTCCTGTGTCATTCTCAACTAAGCTTTCCATTTCTTAAAAGTATCAAAACATGGATTTTTTAGCCGGGCAATAAACCAAGTTTTCTAGTTGCATCATCAATAAAAGTAACATAATAGAGATCCACCAAGAGATGATGCACGGTAGGATTACCCATACATCTGTATGCGAATCAACCTTTCTTCTTCTTTCTTTTCAACTCGAAATCTGACTCTCTTTTTTGTTGTTTTTCCATAAACTTGCAATGCTCTGAAGTCCAAATCCAATGCGTTTGGATGGTAATAAATTTCTTTTGTGAAGGATCGCATATATCTCACTCATGTGTCCAGGCCTATGATTACTTATAGTCTTTGTATCCGCCTCAATGAAGCTAAAGATATAGAAGATTCAGTGTTACCAGTACATAGATGCAATGTACCTACCTTCTCTCCTTTAGCTATCACCAATGATCCTTTGATGACCTTCCACGTCTTATCGTAAATATGGATATACAACCTCACTTACCAAATTCCCTATTGAAATAAGATTTTCCCTTAGATATGGAAAATGTATTACATCTTTCAACAACCACTGGTTTCCATTTCGTTACTTTATTTTTACATTTCCCATTCAACAATTTTGCATGGTCTATAATCACCCAATTGAACCTGTCCAAAAACACCTTAAACATAATCTAGAAAATGTTTCCCTGTCGAGACATGGCAGTGAGCTCTGAATCCTACTACCGAGATTGATATTTATCTATAGAAAGAATCACAGAATCTTGTAACACATCACATATTAAATTTTCTTCTGGATTTTTCTCTTTCTATCCATCTCTTTGTTTCTTCCAGACTCTGCGGTCTTTCTTGGATGTCCCCTTCTTCAATTCGACCTCCTATCTTTCCAAGTCACGGTTGGATCTGCCCTCCTATAATTTCCACGGTTTCCTTGGCCCTTTCCTCTATCCTTTTGTCTTCCCTGTACCACTTGTTTCAATTACATTTCGATGTTCACACATTATAGCTTTTCCGTCGCGTTTCCTCCACTAAGGATAACACAAACAACATCATCAAATTTTCAAACACTTGAACCAGGAGACGGAAGTTACCGATATGACCAATCCATTCCAACTTTTCGGCAATGAGCACAAGATTAAAGAGCCCTGTAACTGTCATCAGGAGTGCGACACTATAGAACTTAGTTGATTAGTAGCGAGTATTAAAATCATTTAAATGATCTTAATATTACCGCCGACATCTTCATATTAAATAATGTCTTCATTAAAAATACCTTATGATATCGAGAGTTTTTCATACAATTTGACCAACGCATCCATCAAATCCTTGGATTGTCTTTTCTTTGAAATATTGAAATCCGATCTTTCCCGGGCTTAAGCGGTATCGTTCCACAGGGCCTTCGTCAAGAATCTCCCATTCTTAAGCCTTCATGGTAGCAGGCTTCTTGCTACTCCACTCAATGGTAGGAATGAATCATTCTGATATAAATAGTCTTCATCTGCATCTTCCATGGCGGTGGTTTGGCCATTCTGGAGCTAAACTTTCCATCTTAGACATTACTCCCCACTCGAGACGGGGAACCCTCTTTTCACCGCGAGGTTACCTTCGATGCCGGTTGTTAGAAAAACAAGGCCGTGGAGCAATAAAGTAGAAACAAATCTGAAAAACCCACATAAAGGCACACCAATTACAAGAGACCACCAGTTGCGTGGGTTCTGATTAACATTCATGGGTGAGTCCCTTCCTTTATTATTATCCGATAAATGAAGGGATACAACCTAAAAAAACTGTCAGCAGCACCTCTTCTTTTCTCTCACAGTCTCTTATTTCAGAATACAATATTCACCATCAGATCGCAACGCGTACATTTCCCTCATAAAGGGTTGCCTTCTAGGGCAAAACCCTAACATAATCTCACCGTTAGATAATAACGACGCCCATAATGAGCGGTCCAGAGTTACAATGAAATTACATATACTTTTACAGGGCAATTTTGGCTTCGGGCTTGCCGAACCTATCGGGGCAGCGCTTGAACCCCGGCGGGGCCAGCTTGCCCGGACCCCGGCCGGAGGATCTCGGACCAGGAGATTTTCTGCACTCCCCCGTGTGGAAGGTGTACATACTTTTGTGGTGTAAATAATTCATGGCGTATAAACACGACTAAAAACAAAAAACGTGGTGTAAATACTTCATGGGGTATAGACACGGCTGAAAGCAAAGAACCTCTGCATCAGGAAGATAATCAGGCTCCACAACCAACAATCTCAACCATTAATGTTTCCCCTCACCATACCCTCTCATGCATCATAATCTACATTGGCAACACCTTCAACAATTGTTCAACAACTTCCATTTTTATTTAATAGAAAAAATCATTTTCATTACTGTCTTAACAAATGTTTATCATTATCAAAAATCCACACATAACAATCATGTCCATAGTATTTTAGTCATAACATAATTATATTTACAAGTTGGGGAAAACAAGGGTGTTACAAGACTTTATATTTCAAACTACAAATTGGTTTCCTATGAAATTTGGTGAGGTTGTTGGTATCAATGCCATGCTTATGCTCACCAAAAATCGTAGCCAACAGATGCATAAATTTTGAGAAAAAAAAATGGATGAGATGACGGTGGACAATTTCTTAAAAAATATAAATTGTATTTGCTTGAAATTTGTTGTGTTTATTCATCATACCTTGATACATTTATGGTCCAAATTTCACAATCAATGGGTTCATGGTTTGGGAGATATCAACAAATCAATTTATGCTTTGTTTGTGGAAAATAATTGTTACATGGAATTTGTGTGAAAAAGAAAGTCCACATAGTGAAATTTTCCTTGCTGATTTGCTTGTTATTTTCATGTCATTCCCGTGGTAATCCTTTATGTTACTTCCAACAAGTTCTTCGATGTTGATTTCCTGATTCTCTTAACAGTTTTTGCTGGAATTTCCTCCAATTTTGGTAGTTCTTCAATAACATGCTCCTGTTCCTCATTAAAAACTTGATTTTCTTCCTCAATATGTGGCTCAATTACAGTTTCCTCAATTTTTGTATAGCCTCTTCTTCTAGGTCTATTAACCAATTTTGGTAAACTTTCATCTTCTACTTTTTCCTCTTTTGTTCCTTGTTTGCTTTTATGTGTTGGTTTTGTTTACAGATTTTAGAGGACTCTAGAAATATTTCCCTTTTGATTTTATAGGACTTTGGGAATTATTTCCCTTAGATTGCATGGGGCTCTAGGAATATTTTCCCTCTAATCGCACATGACTTTTTTTTTTCCAGATTAATACCCTTCTTGGTTGAATGTACAACTTCACCCACTTGTTTCCTTTTGTCACCAATTCCTATAATTTTGAGTTAAGGCTTGACATGTTTTTCATCTTCTAGAGGCTATTCACTAGATGACTCATTTCCTTCAAAACTATTTCTAAGTAGAAACTCCTCCCAATTCTGATTTGATTTTTCCAGTTTATGAAATATAATCAATTTAACTAGAGCATGGTTATATAAAAACCTATCCTTGTTGGAGTGGATTTTTCTAAACTTCCATGGCCATTTCCACGAGGATTTTCAACATAAAATAAGGCATATTGATTCACTTACTTTTATCCCTCAAATGCTACAACAAATGAATATGGTAAAGAAAGATTATACTATACCTCCCCTCACAGGTCAAGTATTTTTGGATGAAGAAAACCACATCTTTCTAGGGGTCATCTAACCAGGTTCTTAGAACACCCTTAGTCCAATTTAAATTTTGTTGCGATTTATTCAAGGACATTGTCCACCCTTTTCCTTTTAGTATCTGGATTTTAAACCAACTTTCACCTTTCCTTGCCAAACCTATGATGGTGACTAGTGATTCCTCTATAGCCTTGATTTTGATATCTTTGACCCTAGTTGTTCTTCCTTCGGATGTCTCAACAAATTCCCTGACCACGAAAGGTGCCACCATCTTCTTCCCTCTATTTGCAGAATATGTTAGGTAGTCAGTTCGACTCTTTTGCACCAAAAAAGGTAAAAGCGTGGAAACATGTAAAACAAGTAGAAGTTTCAAATAAATAGAGTAAATTTTGAAAGATGAAACAACCTGTATGAGGTGTAATAATGGAAATTCTGAAAAATTAGTTCAACTCATGAAATTTAATTACATGTATAACAAATAATCAAAATAATTTCAACTTCATCACGTAATCTGAAATGAGTTGTATGATATGACTTTAAGAAATCGATGGTGGAGTTAATAAAATGATTTTAGGGTAACTCTTGCTCATATTGCATATGGCATGAATGTGATGTAAGTTGCATGTGAGAGATGATTCTAGTTTAACAAGTAAATAAGTATAAAAGAAACTATTACCTTTCAAATCAACCTACCATTATCAGGAATTTGTTGATGTTGAAAAAAATGATGTTGAATATGATGAACAAGTGTTTATGTTGCTCTATAATCTGGTTCAATTTTGAATATTTTTCACATATTGTTGAACCAATCTTCAATTAATGGAATTTCTTCTTTTATTACAAGAAATGACTGTAATTTTCTGTTTAAGTGAATGAAGTCTTTTTATTATGGGAACTGACAGTGTTCCTCAACTGCAGTGAAAATGATAAGAACTGTGGAACCAAAAGAAATTTATGTTGCTATGCCTTTGTAATATCCCCCCAAAAATATTAGAATATTAAATTCTAAGTGTACTTGGGAATAAATTTCCATTTTTGGAAAATTCGGATTTGGAAATTATTTTCCATTTATGAAAAATCCAAATTTGGAATTTTATTATTGTAATAAATTATTTTATGACTGTTGGGCAAATATTTGACTTGCCCAACTAACTTATTTTATTTTGACACATGTGAAAGATTTTTTTTTATTATAAATTAAATGCTGGAAGACAAATGGAACAACCAGGTTAAAAATAGTTGACCATGACTTCATGAGTGGGGAACGGATTTGAGTTACCTCAAGGATGATATTTACAAGTGGAAAATGTGGGATTTGACCACTAGCAACCCCTAAAAATCAGGGATTTGTAAAGATGTGAATTTATCAAGGAGGGAAGGAAAGAACTAGGCACAAGATGCATATAAAAACAACATATGGAGGAGGTAGGATGTTGCTTAGTATGTTGGAGAAAGGAAACCACTTGTAGTTATGAACACTGTTAGTGTGAGGCAAAGGAATTTCTGATCTGTGGATGGTGACTGTAGCTAAAGAGGATTATTTCAGTTTTCCCTTATGGACTCATGGTCAGGCTAGGGGGTGAATAGGACAAGTGAACTTGGTTGTGTTTTTCTACGGTTGGGTGGAACATGGTTGTTCCATTTGTATTCCAGTATCAGGTTTCAGATATGTATCTTTACTTGCATTCCCTGTCAATACTATGTTGATTACTAATTGCTAGGGAGATGATGGTCTATTATAGTTCAAGGATACAATAGTGTTTTAATTGGAATGTGATGATGGTATTTATATATATATATGTGCTCCACTATATAAAAATAGCAGAACTAGTGTATGCTCCTATAGTCCTTATAAATGACTGTATATACATATATAGGTGTGCATGCATAAAGAAAATAACAGAACTATTGTATGTTCCTATTTAATCCTTAAATATGCTTATACATATATAAAGGACTGTATATACATATATAGGTGTGCATGCATAAATAAATGATGGAACTAGTGTATGCTCCTACTTAATCCTTAATTATGGTTATACCTATGAAATGACTGTATATCCCTGTAAATGTGTTCATGCATAAAGAAAATATTTAACTATTGTCATGTTCTTATTGACCATTGAATTATATATGTTGAATTTCTATTCAAATTTGTACATTACCACATAAATAACAGTTTCGAATACAATTTTCATTACTACAACATACATAGTGATGAACTCAAAGTATCTTACAAAATCAACCCTTGTATTCAATCGAGCACTATTCAAATTATTACAGTAGCATAGACCAAATACTCCACAGTCATGTGTAGTGAACATAATTCTAAGGAGTACATATAGAACCCTGTTGTAATCGAAGTAAGGTGCGCTAGATCAGAACTCGAATACCTTTCGAGAGAGAGTTCTCATTTTTCGCTTCCCTCAAGTTGTATAACCTGCAAAAGAGAATAAACGATGGGTTTAGTAAACCATGCTAAGTATTTAATGGTAATCAAACAGTAAGAACAAGACGAGGAAAATACTTAGCTTGAGTCTGCAAAGTTCAGACCGACTTTGTTCTTGGATGATTTTCTATCCACGATCCAGGAAGAGGAGGAGTGAACCCAAAATCGGCTGATGGGTATCCTCACAAAACAAACTGGGACCCATCATTAATTTAATGTATCTATGCATAAACAATTTCAGTTGAAAAATAAAGAGAAATGACAATGACCATTTTATTCCTGAATAGACAGTGAATAGATTTAATCAACATGAAGCACATTTTAATAGATATCAAATCCATGTGTATTGTTCACGATAAGTAAACAAAATTGAATAACATTACATAAAGAACCCATTGCATAGTTTCACATCATGATTGTGTAAAACATTGATCGAACCCTATGAGTGGTCGACCCTTTTGTAAATGATTCATATCTAACCGATGAGAGTTTAAGTGGCCACGAGAAAATTCATAGAGGAAAACTATTTGCAATCCAAAGGATATAGGTAGTGTATTGTTTTGAACGATTAATGACCTACTAATTTTTCTATACAGGATGTAATTTACGAATTATGAAAAAAGGGTCGATGTTGCTATATATATCATAGAATGAAATTTACAAAACAAAGGGTTAATTTTGCCCAATACATATTCACTATATGAAGCACAGAATGTAATTTTACAAACAAAGGGTTAACTTTTTCCATGTATACAATGTGCAATTTACGAAGACCACCATAGAAGAGTTATGTTTCCACATAAATATAGAGAGCGCATCTCCAAATTCCATAGAGGATTAATTCCATATGTGTTTATTTGTGCAGAGTATAAAATACTAGTTCCACAGAGGGGTAATGTAAATACACAGAGCATGAATCTACAAAGGATTAAAACTATAACTATATCCTTATGCAGAGTATCAATTACAAAATCCACATAGTGCAAAAAAAAAAAAAAAACCATTACAAAGAACATACATTACGATTTACACAGTGTCTATGTATTATACACATAGTATAAATTACAGGACTCCCCACAGAGCAGTTGAGGAATTTCCCACATATTTTAAACAAATGTATATGTGTAAATGGTAAGGGTTAACAATGTCACAATAGTGGATACAAGAAATGAGAAAGGAACACCGACAGTTTAACTGTAAAATGATTTCGGCCATGAAAGAATCGTGATAATTATAGACTAGAAGAACAACAACCAACCGAGAAAATATAGTAACCCTCCAGTCCTAAAACCTTTAACCCATTGGAACCCCAGAAGAAAATGTATATAGAGGCGCGATGGTAATGCATTGTAAACTCTCACTCAAAGAAAGAAACAAAGATTTTGTTCATAAAACCTAACTTCTTTCTACTTTGCACCAAATAAAGATTCATTCACGAGATAAGAAGGGTTGAAGCAACATAGTATTTTACTCACCTTGTGCAAAGAAGAACCATAGGGGCATTTGCCTCCTTCCATTTTTTACCAGGGATGATTTTTCCCAAGTCGTTGGCCATACACATATTAGGAACAAGTGTTACAACGCAGAGGTCGATTCACATACTTACGCAGAGGTAGTTTTCGAGAATACAAAACCATAGGGAAAGCAATGAACAATGGTGACCTCGAAGGCCTCGCAAAGAGGAGTAATGGTGGTTGAGTACACCTAGTAACGTTGCCATGTGAAGCTTCGGAGATGGCGAGCCCACATTGGGTGCGACTGCCTAAGTGTCAAGCTTGGGAGGTACGATACAAACCTCCCATTAATGAACAATAGCCAGAGGTAAATGCCTGTAGACTGATCTGACATCCGCCATTAAAATGGTTTCAAACCTATTCAATGTTGGTTCATGTCACTATTTGGGCAGGGTTTAACATTGTTAGGTATAGGTTATGTTCGTGACGCAATAAAAAAACCATATGTGCTATGGGTATGTTCGATACGATACGTCAAAGTCTTTGTTGGAATGGAAACCTTATAATAATCCCTATGTAATCAATATTACATGTTTGCATAGAAACTCTTCGACGCACTATGATATAAATACATTGTGGTGGATTGTTATATAATAACGATATAAACTCTAGGAATAGTGTTATTGTTATAATAGTTAGTATGATATACGATATATATAATGGTTAAGATTTTTGTCATATGTTAACTGAATATACATATATATTGGTATGTGTTAATACTTCCATATGTTGCTTTATATGGTAAACAACTTATATATATGTATTGATAGGAATAGTATTAGTTTTATGGTATTCGTGCTATAGTCGATACCGTAAGCAATATATATCATATTGGATAGTGCAAACGTTATGGACAAACTATATGTTAGTATATTGTCCATAGTTTATTACACACTGTAATCTTTTTGGATAGCATGACACAAACATAGACATGATAGTTATCCTGGTCTCAATTCGTCTTAATTACAAAGAAGTGCATGATTCCAATCCAACAACGACGATACATTTACTTTTCATATAATAAAGGAATAAAGTTATCATTTGAAAAAATATTGGAGAGTCAAGGAGCTTTAATGTCCCTTAATTTTTTTATTTGGGAAATTTGGGGTACATTACATATGGTATCAGAGCTGAAGGTTACAACAATTGGACCTTAGGGAAAGGCCAAATTATTTTAAGTTTCTATTTTTTTGTTAAAAGAAAGACTAACAAATATGTTTACTTTTACAAAAAGAAAAATTGTTGGTTTGTTGTGATAATGTCAGCACAGAATGAAGAAGAAATCAGACCTGAAGAGAATCCTAATCAAGGAATTCCTAAAGAACCTGGGCATAAAAACGAAGGAAGTTAAACCACCCTGGTTTTGGAAACAATGAATAACCTTATCGTGGAATTACAAGTGTTTAAAGAAGACAATGAAAAGATGAAAAAGGCACAGGAAGACCAGATAGAAATAAATTAAATGTTGTTGCGCAAAAAAGTAACAAAAAAGATCCCAAAGGACAATGAAAAGGAGGAAGAAGTCAACAAAAGATCCTCTAAAAATGATGGTCATGAAACAAAAAATGAGAACAAATATTCCAAAGACACACACATGGCAGGAAACAAAACAACCACAGGAAGAAAAAGAAAACAAGTAGATCACCTCGAAGGTGAATTCAAGAAAATAAAACCACCCACCTTTGACGGAGAATCAAGGACGAGTGAAGAGGCAGAAACATGGCTACTAGATTTAAATAAATACTTCCATATTTACAATTACTCTAGTAATATGAAAGTCAGAATGGCCATTTATAACCTGAAGGGAAAAACAAGTATCTAGTGGCAAGACCTGAAATTGGCCAAGGGATTGAACGAGAAACACATGGAATGGCTAGATTTTAAGAAATGTTTCAAGAAGAAATATTTATCAGAAAGTTATTACAAAATAAAGACTAAGGAATTATATGAGATAATACTCGGACAAATGACCATGGACGATCTGATAAATAAATTTCTCGAACTATTGAGATTTGTACCATACATCAAGGAAGACAAAGTAAAGATACAACGATTCTTAAGTTGTCTACCATAGTCGTACAAAGAAAAAATTGAATTTGAAAATCCCAAGACCTTAAACAAAGTGTTCATGAAGGCCTAGATGTGCTATGATCAATACAAACCGAGGTCTTAAATTCCCAATGCATGGAAGGACAAGAAACATGACAGAATGAATCGACGAAAGAAAGGCTTCCAACTAACCCCTTTCCAGAATTTGGAAAAGAACTTACAAAAGAAAGACTATCATTCCAACACCCAGAGTGCTCAAGGGGGAGGTAGACTAGTTAATCTAGGAGTCACGAAAGTTGGGGACAGCTCCAGAGAACCATTAAAATTTTGGGAGTATGGAGAACCTCACTTGAGGAGAAACTGTCCATGCGTAATTTCCACTGCAAGAACTACAGTCCATAACCTAGAAGAATATTCTACAATAGGATATATGGGAAGAAGCATGCACATAATTAATGCATTTGTAGATGTCAGGCAAGTTGATCATCAATCCACTATCTTGGAGGTTGAAGGTAAAATTCATGATAATCACATTTCTATATTAATTGATGCAGGAGCTAGTCTGAGTTATGTTACTCTTGATTTAGTTGAATTAAACAAACTCAAGAAAGTAAATCATGCTAAGTCCTAGTTAGTATAGTTAGCAACAGGGACTAAGAGAAAATAAACAGATTTCATTCCTGAATGTGAACTCAACATAGATGGTCAAAGTATAAAGTTAAATTTGAATATTTTACCTTTGGGATCTTACGTTATAATCATTGGAGTGGACTGGTTAGAGAAACATAAAGTAATTTTAAATTGTTACGAAAAGTCACTTACTTACAGAGACGAAAACAACACAGTTAGGACAATACAAGGGATTAGAAAACCAGTTTCAGTTAGGCATATATCAGCCATGTAGTTTAAGAAATGTATGAACAAAGGGTGCCAAGTTTATGTTGTTCAGGTAACTAATCTGTTAGAGGACTTTGCAGTCCTACATGGGTTTAAATATGTATTTGTGGACAAAATACTAGAACTTCCTCGAAGAAGAGAGGTAGATTTCTCTATCAATCTACTACTTGGATCTGCCCCGAAATCTAAGACACCTTATAGAATGAGTTTACCTGAATTAACAGAGCTGAAAATTCAGCTGCAAGAACTGTTAGATAAAGAATATATCATACCAAGTGTCTCACCTTGGGGAGCACCAATTCTTTCTGTTAAAAAGAAAGACAGGTGTTGAGGAAAAGATATGAATTGATCTTACTCAAGCATTTTCAGACTTTACTTGGCTAAACTAAAGTAGATGGGAATATCACCCTATATTTATAGACAATAAAATATATATCCTAACTCACAAGTATTAATTACAAGTGCTTAGGCTAGTCCTTTATCAACAAAAAGCTTGTTGGAAATTCACTTTTTATATATTTTTCTGAACATATCAGTTGCTGAAATAAATGTAAGAACATAAGTGAAGACACCAAGATGATAATCAATACAATTGAGACATAAAGCAATCCTTTATTTCATTCCAATTCACCAAAGAGACATTTTCTTTACAAAATCTCATACATAAATCTTGGACCAAAGTCAAACTTAGACATCCCCAATGGAACATACAAAAGGACCTCTGACATAAAACCAAAACTGAACTCTAAAAGATGGATCATCTTGCCACAAATTGTTTCCTACATGACTCTGCACAATGGCCTTTGTCGGTCATGAAAACTAATTCACAAACAGACAAGTCTACATAGACTATCAAAGATAGATCAACACCTCTAAAGAACAAGTGTCTGAATGATTTGATTTAGACCTAAATATTGATGTCTATAATAAGACCTTGCTATCATAAAAGAGAATTAGGCTATGATGAATATATGAATGAATGAAACTGAATTATCTCAACA
>SNQJ01S0011059.1:81322-93614 GCA_010110895.2 Picea sitchensis
AATAAATAATAACTAGTAGGTGGGACCCCTTGTTACTCCCTTTAGTTTATAACAATCATAACCATCATAACATAATCCATTAGTTAAGAAAACACACCCCTTGTGCCTCCACTCAAACACATTTACTTTTGGTAATTTTAGCTCATGAAATTTGAAAATATTTGAAAATAATACTCATTTATCCAAAATAAAACAAGTTGTCCAAAATCCATGAAGTCCACTGTCATAAAACAATAAATAACATAAAAATCAAAAGCCATGTTTTCCATTCTGTGATGCAACCCTTCCTTGGTTGCTACTGTCACCTCTTGATTTTCCTAAATTTTCCTTGGGCTGGGCAGAGCCTTTAGGATTTAGCTCACTGATCACATGGGAACAATCGTCCCTCAAATGCATCCATGAATACATGGATTTGTTAGAGTCATCATAGGGTGAGGAAGGGGCAACAATATATTTTCCTTTATCAAATGCATGGTGGGATTCAATTTTCAATCTCTTGCTGGCATGGGAGGATTTCACTGGTGAGTGGTTAGGGGCAGCTTGGACTATGGAGTTCAAAGGTGGAGGAGCAGGAAAAGTTAAGTTGGGTCAGTCACGGTGTTGGGATACTGCTGGGTGAACAATATCCTTCCACCCATCATTTTTCAGAACTTCAGGCTGTAAAGAGACATGAGGAGGCAAAGGGATGCCAGGGGCTTGAGGGGCTTGAAAGGGAGGCCTTTCATGCCTTAGTTGGACTATTCCCTACCCAATCCAATTAAAGAATCCAACATGAAAAAATTGGCCAAGCTCTTCTGAATCAACATCAAAATGTATAGAGAACCTGGGCTTTCTTGGGCCTTGGTTCGAGTTACCTCTACCTCTGTTTCCTCAACCATGACTTCCCCGCCTGAAAAAACTCATCTTGCATATGTTAACGATTAGAAAAAAGTATTATAAATAACCATGCATGAAAACTCCTTAAAATATCTGGAACATATTTGGCTCAGAATGAATCAGGGTTATGCAATCCAATCCATACAAATTTTTCTAACATTAATCAATGACCAGGGGGGTGAAACAGTGTTATGGGATACGTGAGGGGTTTGTATTGAGTGAAAATGTGATATAATGAAAGGGGAGAAGAAATGGTCACTTCTCAATGACAACAACAATCAATTGTAAATCCACCCAATACACCTTACTGCAATCCACTCAAGACATTGCAACTTTATCCACTTAACAAAGAAATTCTCTTGGTTGTAATCAATATCAGAATAGGGAGTGAACAAAATGAATATGGGATATGTGAGGGCTTTGTAATTAGCATAAAATTAGACAATGAGAAGGGAAAAACATTTACTGTTCATGAGATTAATCAAGCAATCCATAACATATTTTGCAGTAAGAAAAATATGCATAAACCAACAATTAGATGATTGAGTCATAATTCCTGTGTATTTGCCAAATTTCACTATCCATTAATATCCAACACAGTGCCATCACAAAATTGAAGTATTTCACACATTTTGTAAGAGGTTATGTTCCCTTTATTCGCACATTCTGCATTTTATAATAGTCAACAAAAGAACTCATTCCCAATCCGTAATCATTAACATCCATTACTACCATACATTTCCCCAATCCACATCTGTATTTAAAAGTAGCGTCTCCAAAATAATAATGAAATCACTATTTCTGTAATAGAGCCAAACAAGATATGTAATGATATCCATTCCCATATATATATATATATATACACACAGTAGAAAAATCAAAATAATCCAAACCTCACATGCCACTCCTGAAATGACAATTGACTATACAACCAATAGTCATCATTTAGACACAGGATATGCATGAGTAAATGTCCAAGGCAATGTAACCATTCCACTGTAAAATAAAACATCTCAATGCGACTTAAGAGCCGAGCCAAATACCCGACACGACTGTCATCAATAGTGATCAATTTCAATAAATAACATGCTTAAAAAACTCTGAGGGTATCACTGAGTATAAAAAAAACTACCCATAGTACACGCAATGCGCAACCAACCAAACTCCACAATACAACATTTCCACTTGTCACAACAAACACACAGTCGTGCCAATAAATCAACATATCGTGCTGGGGCTGTGCACATAAATAAGTGGTTGGTTCGTTTAAGTGGCACCGTGATTCAATCAAAATTGTGCGCACCCAGGCCTATCAACCAACAACATGGGATGCCATGGATATTCCTTCCATAGTTAACCAATTGATTGTCATTCGGCTCTAGGGGGAAACATAGCTGTCATGCCCAATGTTTCATTTGCAAAACACCATACATGGAACACGACCTGTGTGAGCAACCCTAAGCATTCATGACCAATGTCGGCCATTAACCAAATCACCATAAGTGCCAAACTAGTGACTGTACATCAACCAACAATTCACCATTTTGGTAAAAAAAATCAATCAATCGAACAAGCTGTGGTATCTATGCATACCCACTCATCCAATCGAAACAGACAGAGGCCCTTCCATTTAAAAACAACTGAATTTCTTTGACATCAGGCGGGTGACTGTGAACTTTTAGAAGTGCGAATTGACAATGTAAGGCTCATGTTATTATCACAGAGGCATTGACGAAAAGCTATACCAACACGACTGTTATACAACCAATGAGTGAGCCCGCATTCGAAGTAATAGACCACAATAATCGAGAACAATCTTAACAAGCTTGACAATCTCCCTATGCAGCTCCATTTTGGAGGGTTAAGGGTTTGCATAGTAGACGTCATAGGAGGAAAAGGCACCAACTATAGTGAAACTTCGAGGCCAAAGGCATACGCACAAGGAGGACTATAATTCGTTTGTGAACGGGAGGCAGTTCCTTGACAGGGCCGAAACAAAAAACAAGGCTCTAGTTAAACCCAAGAATCACGAAGACAACCATCCAGCAATGATTTAAAAATAATTTAACCAAACTCAGTGGTAACAAAGAGCTATCACCCAAGAAGCCCACCAACTCTGATGAACTCAAAGAAATTATAATAAGAACCATCTATTTTCCATTCAAAACCAAAATTCCACATAGTTGTAGCACTCAGGACAAACAAAAACCCACACAACTGAGCCAAAATTATTTTGTAATCAGGGTGAATTCAAGAATGACCAAAAGAGACATACCTGTTAATCGAAATCCTTAAGACAGGAGGTGGTCGAGTGGTTTCACCCTGCCAAAAATCCGGAGCGTGAACACAACAACAAGAACAAACAATAGTCCGACTAGGGTGGCAGCCAATGGGAAGGGTAAAGGTGACTTACAATAAATTCACGTTGCCTCCATCCACAACTCATTTACTCCAAAGTACATGCCAATGAGCCCCCCATTAACACCATTAATCAGCCCTTGCATCGAGAACATCAACATATTTAAACCATAGCATAATCCAAGTTTCGTATAACAATTCAACCATTTGTATTATTACTTTTCCAAATGCGCCACCCATGTTCACATTCCCAATATAACTCAAATAAATTGCTTGACCACTATACGATCTAAACGATCATGTATAGAATCATCACCAATAGTGTGATCAACATCAACCCAAAACATAGCATAATCACCATACATATAGACTATATAAAATCACAAGCCATTACTTCCATGCGCCACCAAAATTTCCACCATATGCATATAAAACGTATTTTAACACAATTTCATAGCCATTTCCTTGTTAGAAAGGACTTAATTATCAACAAGTACTTGCATGCATGTAGTATTGCAGAACTAGGTCTCTTTTGCATCAGATATAATACTTTTCTCTTTCTCAAAACTGCCTTTCTACAATTTTCACTAACATATTTGTTATACAGGTGTAATAAGAACAAACCGTAATGATATTGATGAATAACATATGTTGTAGTAGCACACACAACCAACCTTTAATAAGATAATTTATAACCAATAACACAAGATCTTCATCAACCATGTGTCGCACATCGTCTCAACATCAAAATGCATAGATCTGCTCTCTAATAGTTCAAGGGGGTCCCACCTACTAGTATTATTTAGTTTTAATATAATAGGCTTAAGTAATACTTTGCGGGCTAAACTATGTTGATGTTTTCAATTGTCAACAACAGGACTTTGAGGCTATTCATTTATTATCGACAACTAAATAAGATGACGATTAAAAATAAGTATCCTTTACCCATAATTAACTGTTGGACACNGGGGGGGGGGTGAACAGTGTAGGGATCTTTTTCTCAAAACATCCCTCTTACACAAAAATCCTTAGTTAATAATCACCATTAAATCATTACTCATTGTTTTCATTTATAACCAGTTAGATTTGAACACATATCAACAACATATATCAACCATACATCATCAACAAGTCATCACCACAAGGAACACAAAGAGCACAAGATGTATGCACAATTTTCTTTTTATTACAGACTACAATCCTTGGGGTTTTTCAGCAACAAATGAATAGAATACAACTCTACAACAACACCAGATCTATAATGCAAGATTCATCTTACACCCTCAACACCAACTGAGATTAGACAAGAATCCTCAACATATATCAATCTGTACCATAAACAAGTGCATCAACCATGCACCAACCTGTACCAAACAACATGTAATCAACCTATACCATAAACAAGTGCATCCAACCATGTACCAAGTATATAAAAATAATGTGTCAACTACTCATCAACAATGACTCATCAATATGTACCAACATCATCAACTATACACCTCATGTATGTGTCAACTCATCAACTATTTGTCTCAACCATGACTAGTTTTGGATTAGTCAACTTGAAATAATCATAACTATGTACCTATAATGAATAAAGATACGAAACTGATACACAATGTTCTTCAGTGTTTTTTATGTAATTCCTCCATGTTTCACTACTTGGAACCTCTTAGAAAAGGATTTATAGCAAAAATGGCATACCTTGCTGAATTCTGGCTTATTCTAGAGAGTGACCTTGTAGAGAGTGCCCCGCATAGAATATTTGTTGAATCGATCTGAAACTATTACACAACATACTAAATATTGTACTCTAACCAACACATTTATTATTACTAAATTTGGATCTGTTATGAAGAAGTTATGACGTTTTTACCCGAAACACCTATTTTAGATTAGTTTCAGGACTAGCCACAAACCCTATTTTCCACGGCGTGTAACTCCAAAAATACAACGACCCACAAGATGCTTTTTTAAACACAGATACTTGGATATGTTTCCTCAATTTTATATCAATCAAAAGGTATGAATCATTATATAAAAAAATTTATTACGAAAATGGTGATATGACCTGTAAATAACATACCTTAGAAAGCATTATCAAAATAATTTATCCTCCCTTGAATTCCGGCCCTATTTTCTTCACCTTCCTCTGAAATTCAGCTTAGATATCCTTTTGTTACCCCGGTCACCTATATATCTTCAATATTCTCAAGTGTGATCTCAAATGAGAGAGCCTTGCCTCTTATTTATACTCTCCATCTTCTAGGTCACTTAACCCATTTCTAGGTCACTTAACCTATTTCTAGGTCACTTAACCCATTTCTAGGTCACTTAACCTATTTATAGGTCACTTAACCCATTTATAGGTCACTTAACCTATTTTCCTCATTTTTAGGGTTAACCACTTTCCATAATTAGAAAGTTCTCCATTACTTTATCATTTAAATATTCCTCCTTGACTTTGTCACCTCACTTTATCATTTAAATAATCTTATTTGATTTTGTCACTTCACTTTATTATTTAAATAATCCTTCTTGACTTTGTCACTTTACTTTATCATTTAAATAATATTTTCTTCTTTGCAAGCTCATTGACTTCTTTGACCTTTTGGGGCTTCAAGCCAACATATGGGGGTCCTCCAACTTCGTAAGGCCATAACTCTCAAACCGTGAGGAGTTATGTGGCATTCCACATACCACTAGAAATGGCATGACATGTAATATCCATATAGAATAGTCTAACCTTCAAATATATCAAAACTCATACCATTATCCATCAAACAAACTTGGGTCCATTACCCAAACCTGGGTTCTCCAACTTTTCATGGACATAACTCTCTAATCGTGAGGAGTTATGTGACGTTCCACATACCACTGGAAATGGAATGAAAATCACTATCCATCTAGGATAGTTTCACTGAAAAATTAACTGATATTCATCTTATTATTACACACTCAAGCATGGGTCCTCCAACCATTCTTCTAGGATAACTCAACCGTAAAGCATCTTTCCACGAGGGATTTCACCATAAGGGGACCACTTTTGAGTTCATCCATTTGTGCACCTTATCAACCATGATAAGACTATAATGATCAATCTAAATATGCATCATATATCAAAGAAACCACATTGAACCATATTCATCTTTGCATCATGTGTCAATGAAAACTCATTGATCCATATTCATCTGTGCATGACATCATATGCATCATATACTTGACATCTATCTAATCTCATCAAGGACAATACATATTACATTTGACATCAATCATCAATCAATCAATCCTTTGGCATCAATCAATCACTTGACATCAATCAACGACATCAATCAATCAAACCATTGGCATCAATGACAACATGATCCAACAATCTCCCCCTTTGGCATTGATGGCAATACCAACATTGATGTCAACACCAATCATTGATGTCAACATGTAGACAAGGCATGCTCTACATCAATAGTCATCAATCATATCAATATGACTATCTCCCCCCATCAATCACATCAATGTGACTATCTCTCCTTTGACATCAATGGCAAAGGGTCATTCTCCTCTTGGGGCTGCTCCCCTTGCTTGAAATCTCCTTGGGGCTGCTCCCCCTGTCTGAATTCCTTTGATATTCCTCTGAATAATATCTCCCATTTTGAACAAGGTATATCACTCTGATGTAATGCTGAAGATACATCACTTATACTCCCCCTGGAATTATGCCTCTATGCTCTTTCTTCAAATATAGGGCTCTTTTCTAGGTATGCATCTGATAAATATCTCCTCCTAGAATCATGGGAAGAAGAATGACCCCCCCTATGGGTATGTCTCCCTCTATCTCCTGTGCAATATGATCAACATGCAATTGCCACCGCTCAACCAGATCATAGATCAACTTCTCTTTCAATGACGATCCTTCGACTTGTCCATGCATCAAACTTCTGCCACCATACATCATGAAACAAAAGATATTTCAACAATAAAATAGAGAATCATGAACAAAATATCAACCAAGTACATCTGTACAAAAATGTGCCCACCATGCAAAACACCCATGTACATCAACCATGTACATCAACATCATACAATGTGCCAAAAGATATCATCCATGGAATGTATCAACCATATGCCTCTATCAACATGTCAACATGTGCATCTACCAATATGCCAACCATGTACATCCACCAATATGCCAACCATGTGCATCTACCAACATGCCAAACAAGTGTCATATCACTCATGATATGTCTCTACCATAAACAAGTGCCTCAATCATCAAATGCCTCATGTACCAAAATATATTGTAATCAAGTGATAGCAATGATGTAATTTTAGCCGAGTACTCATCATCCAAACATATACCAAACATGTACATAAACATGTATCACTACTTGTCATCTATCTAATCTCATCAAGGACAATACATATTACATTTGACATCAATAATCAATCAATCAATCCTTTGGCATCAATCAATCACTTGACATCAATCAATCAAACCATTGGCATCAATGACAACATGATCCAACATTAACAACCTGTTTGACCAAGTGGGAGGAGCAAAGATATTCTCTAAGTTAGATTTAAATATGGTTATCACCAAGTCAGAATAAAGGATGAAGATATAAATAAAACAACATTTAGAACACGATACAGACACTATGAGTTTGTCATAATTTCATTCGGTCTTACTAATGCACCAACAACCTTTATGTGTTTGATGAATAGTATTTTCAGTCAATATTTGGATAAATTTGTATTGGTGTTTATCGATGATATTTTAGTTTACTCAAAAATGGAAGAAGAACATGAAGAATATCTTAAAATAGTTTTACAGACCTTAAGGAAACACAAGTTGTATGAAAAGTTTGATAAGTGCGACTTCTACCAAAGAAGGATACAATACCTAGGACACGTGATATCTGAAGAAGGTATTTCAGTTGATCTAGAGAAGATAAAAGCCATTATGGAATGGCCTATCCCTAAGGATGTAACAAACATCAGATCATTTATGGGAATTACCTGTTATTACCGCAGATTTATCGAAGGATTTTCTAAGATCGCATATCCATTTACATCTCTACAGAAAAAGGGAATAAGGTTTACTTGGTCACAAAAGTGTCAGGAAAACTTTGATAAGATAAAGGGATTGTTAATGACAACACCTATCCTAAGGGTAGCGAATCCCGATAAAGAATTTACAGTTTGTGTGGATGCAAGCAAAGAAGGCTTGGGAGGTTTCCTAACATGAGACGAACACATCATCTATTACGAATCACATAAATTGAAAGAACATGAATGAAATTACATTACACATGATTTGGATTTAACAGTCGTAATTCATGCACTGGAAATGTGGCAACATTAATTAACGGGGAGAAAGTTTCTGCTACTAACTGACAACACTGGTGTAAAGTTTTTATTCATTCAACCAGATCTCAACACAAGGCAAGCGAGGTGGCTAGCCATATTAAGTGAATTTGATTTCGAAGTAAGACACAACAAAGGAAAAGAAAAAAAAAGTTGTAGATGCCCTAAGTTGGAGGACTAATGGACTTTTTGAGATAAGTGTTAGCAAAGCAGAAAACAAAATCGAACAAAGAATAAAATCTGCAAGTTGTAATGATGAAAAATACAACAAAATTACAAGGAAATACAAAAAAAATGGACAAAACAGATCTGAGTTTAGATAAAAATGGATTGCTAAGATTCAAAAATAGGTTGTACATACCTAATTCTGCTGATTTAAAGTAAAAAATTCTTGACGAATTGCACAAAAAGCCATATTTTGGTAATCCAGGATACCAGAAAATGATAATAGACTTAATAAAAATATTTTATTGTCCTAACATGAAAAGTGAAATAGCTGAATACTTATCTACATGCTTAGATTGTCAACATGTAAAGGCTGAACATCAACATCCAGTCGACCTGCTACAACCTATACCTATACCAGAATGGGAGTGGGAGATTATCTCGTTGGACTTCATCACAGTTTTGCCTAAGAATCAAAAGAAAAATGACTCGATTATGGTAGTGATTGATAAACTTAGCAAATCTTCACATTTTATACCGTGAAATCTACTTATAAAACAATTAATATCGCTGAAATATTTATGAAATAAATATTTATATTGCATGGAATTCCTAAGATGGTGATTTCAGATAGAGAGGTCAAATTTACGTCAAAATTTTGGAAGGAATTGTTTGTAGGATTGGATACTAACCTTAATTTCAGCACAAGCTACCATCCACAAATGGATGGGAAAACCGAACGAAAGAATTAGATTGTAGAAGACATGTTACGAATGTACGTGAGAACAAAACCAACTAAGTGGGAGGAGTACCTACACTTAGTTGAATTTTCTTACAATAATGGCTATCAGACATCAACCAAGATAAGTCCCTTCGAAGCATTATACGAAAGGAAATTCACAACGCTGATTAGCTAGGATAATCCATCTGACAGACTTATGATGGGATCGAAAATTCTCTAGGAAATGGAGAAAATGGTAAAAAGGGTACAACAAAATTTAAAAGAGGCCCAAGACCGACATAAAAGATACACAGATTTAAAAAGGAGACACCCGGAATTTCGAATTGAGGACCATGTATATCTGAAAGTTAAAGCAATGAGAAGCTCTCTAAAGCTAGGAAATTGTTAAAAGTTCGTGCCCAGGTTTTGCGGCCCCTTCGATATTTTAGCTCGAATTGGACCCATGGCATATCAACTTGTGCTTCCTACAAACTTAAAAGTTCATAATTTTTTTCATGTTTCCTTATTAAAAAAGTATATTCATGATCCTACTTAGATCATTGATTGGAACATGGTGCAGGTGGAACCAAAAGGCAAGTTCCAAGTGGAACCTCTGTGCATTTTGGACAGGAAAGAAATGGTACTACAGAAAAGAGCCATCGCCTAGGTAAAAGTGCAATGGAAGCACTTTAGCCCTGAGGAGGCCACTTGGGAATTGGAGGAAGATTTGCAGAAATCTTATCCAACCCTATTCTGAGAGAGGAACGAACATTGAGGACAATGTTGTACTTAAAGGGGAGAGGATGTAATATCCCCCCAAAAATATTAGAATATTAAATTCTAAGTGTACTTGGGAATAAATTTATGTTTTTGGAAAATTTGGATTTGGAAATTATTTTCCATTTATGGAAAATCAGAATTGGGAATTTTATTATTGTAATAAATTATTTGATGACTGTTGGGAAAAGATTTGACTTGCCCAACTAACTTCTTTTATTTTGACACAAGTGAAAGAATTTTTTTATTATAAATTAAATGTTGGAAGACAAACAGAACATCCAGGTTAAAAATAGTTGGCCATGACTCCATGAGTGAGAAACATATTTGAGTTACCTCAAGGCTGATTTTTACAAGTGGAAAACGTGGGATTTGAACACTAGAAGCCCCTAAAAATCAGGGATTTGTAAAGTTGTGAATTTCCTAAGGAGGGAAGGAAAGACCTAGGAAAAAGATGCATATAAAAACAACATATGGAGGAGGAAGGGCGTTGCTTAGTATGTTGGAGAAAGGAAACCACTTGCTATTATGAACGCTATTAGTGTGAGGAAAAAGAATTTATAATCTGTGGATGGTGACTGTAGCTAAGGAGGATTATTTCCGTTTTCCCTTATGGACTCATGGTCAGGCTAGGGGGTGAACAAGACAAGTGAACTTGGCTGTGTTATTCTACATTTGGGTGGAACATGGTTGTTCTATTTGTATTCCAGCATCAGGTTTTAAATATGTATCTTTACTTTCATTTCCTGTCAATATTATGTTGATTAATAATTTCTAGGGATATGATGGTCTATTATAGTTCAAGGATACTATACTATTTTAATTGGAATGTGATGATGGTATATATATGTGCTCCACCATACAGAAATAACATAACTAGTGTGTTCTCCTATAGTCCTTATAAATGACTGTATATACATATATAGGTGTGCATGCATAAATAAATGATGGAACTAGTGTATGTTCCTACTTAATCCTTAATTATGGCTATACCTATAAAATGACTGTATATCCCTGTAAATGTGTTCATGCATAAAGAAAAGATTGAATTATTGTCATGTTATTATTGACCATTGAATTATAAATGTTGAATTTATATTCAGATCTGTACATCACCACATAAATAATAGTTTTGAATACAATTTTCATTACTAAAGCATACATAGTGATGAACTCAAAGTATCTTATGAAATAAAACTTTGTATTCAATCGAGCACTTTTCAAATTATTACAGTAGCATAGACCAATGACTCCACAGTCATGTGTAGTCTTTCGAAGTAATCAAAGTACATATAGAACCTTGTTGTAATCGAAGTTAGGCACGCTAGATCAGAGCTCGAATACCTTTCGAGAGATATTTCTCCTTTTCTGCTTCCCTCGAGTTGTATAACCTGCAAAAGAGAACAACGATGGGTTTAGTAAAATATGCTAAGTATTTAATGGTAATCAAACAGTAAGAACAAGACGAGGACAATACTTATCTTGATTCTACGAAGTTCAGATTGCCTTTGGTCCTGGGCGATTTTCTGTCCATAATCCAGGAAGAGGAGGAGTGGACCCAAAATCGGTTGATGGGTACCCTCACAAAATAAAAAGGGCCCCATCATTAATTTAATGTATCTATGCATAAATAATTTCACTTGAAAAATAGAGAGAAACGATAATGAACATTTTATTCCTGAATAGACAGTGAATAGATTTAAGCAACAGAAAGCACATTTTAATTGATATCAAATCCCTGTGTATTGTTCACGATAAGTAAACAAAATTAAATAACATTACAGAAAGAACCCATTACATAGTTTCAAATCATGACTGTGTAAAACAAGGATCGAACCCTATGAGTGGTCGACCCTTTTGTAAATGATTCAACTCTAACTGATGATATTTTAAGTGGCCACAAGAAAATCCATAGAGGCAAACTATTTGCAATCCAAAGGATATAGGGAATGTATTGTTTCGAATGATTAATGACCTACTAATTTTTCTATACAAGATGTAGTTTACGAATTACAAACAGAGGGTCGACGT
>SNQJ01S0011059.1:94281-113092 GCA_010110895.2 Picea sitchensis
AATGGTAAGGGTTAATAATGTCACAACAGTGGATACAAGAAACAGGAAAGGAGCACTGACAATTTAACTGTAAAACGATTTCGGCCATGAAAGAATCGTGATAATTATAGACTAGAAGAACAACATCCAATCGGGAAAATACAATAACTCTCCAGTCCCAAAACCTTTAACCCAGTGGAACCCCGGAAGAAAACGTATACATAGGCACGATAGTAATGCATTGTAAAACCTCACTCAAAGAAAGAAACAAAGATTATATTCATAAAACCTAACTTCTTGCTACTTTGCACCAAACAAAGATTCATTCACGAGATACAAAGGGCTGAAGCAACAAAGTCTTTTACTCACCTTACACAGAGAAGAACCAGAGGGGCGTTCGCCTCCTTCCATTGTTTACCAGGGGTGATTTTTCCCAAGTCGCTGACCATACACAGAGTAGGAGCAAGTGTTACAACGCAGAGGTTGATTCACATACTCACGCAGAGGTAGTTTTCGGGAATACATAACCATAGGGAAAGCACTGAACAATGGTGACCTCGAAGGCCTCGCAAAGAGGATTAATGGTGGTTGAGTACACCAAATGCCACTGCCATGTGAAGCTTCAGAGATGGCGAACCCGCATTGGGCGCAACTGCCTAAGTGTCAAGCTTGGGAGGTACGATACAGACCTCCCATTAATGAACAATAGCCAGAGGTAAATGCCTACAGATCGATCTGACATCCGCCATTAAAATGGTTTCAAACCTATTCAATGATGGGTCATGTCACTAGTCGGGTAGGGTTTTACATTTTTAGGTATAGATTATGTTGGTGGTGCAAAAAAAAAACTATAAGTGCTATGGGTATGTTCGATACGATATGTCAAAGTCTTTGTTGGAATGACATCCTTATAATAATCCCAATGTAATCGATATTACATGTTTGCATAGAAACTTTTCGACGCACTATGATATAAATACATTGTGGTGGATTGTTATATAATAACGATATAAACTATAGGAATAGTGTTATTGTTATAATAGTTCGTATGATATACGATATATATAATGGTTAAGATTTATGTCATATGTTAAATTAATATACATATATATTGGTATGTGTTAAGACTTCCATATGTTGGTTTATATGGTAAACAACTTATATATATGCATTGATAGGAATAGTATCAGTGTTATGGTATTCGTACTATAGTTGATACCGTAAGCAATATATATCATATTGGATAGTGAAAACATTATGGACAGACTATATGTTAGTCTATTGTCCATAGTTTATTACGCACTGTAATCTTTTTGGATAGCATGACTCAACATAGACATCGTAGTTATCCTGGTCGCAATTCATCTTAATTACAAAGAAGTGCATGATTCTAATCCAACAACGACGATAAATTTACTCTGTATATGATAAAGGAATAAAGCTATGTTTTGAACAAATATTGAATAGTCAAGGAGCTTTAGTGTCCCCTAACAATTTTTTTTCTATTTGGGAAATTTGGGGTACATTACAACCTTGCTTGAAGGTATAAACCCCATTTTTTCTCTCCCCTCACAACTAGATCTTTGCAGGTCCTCATGAAAATGTAGTAAGTAAGTTGATATGTGCATGGATACACTTTAAAAATCGTTGAGGGATGAGTGCACTTCTTATTCTCTTGAGGTGGCTACTGTGACATATTTGAATTGTTCTGAGGATTACTACTCGAAGAAACTTGAAACAATATTTAACATGTTGTTATAACTGAACTATTGTTACAAAGGGATGAAATGTTGCTACTACTAAAAATTGTCTTGACTTGCATATTTTCAAGAATCTTGTAATTGTCACTAAACTGCAAGGGCTTCATCCACATCCCTTCTTGTGAAACCTGCATATGTGAATAAATGTGTTGGTGTCGATGTAACAAACCCAATTTTCCATATAATGTTTTTTTGATTAAGTTAATCTTAAGGATAAGTACTTTATCAATCTTTATATTGGAAGAGCTTAAACAATCAGTTATTTAAAGGATGAGCTACATAATTCTCAACAAATAAAGCAACTTATTATTGTTCCCTTTAAATCACTAATATATCCCTAATTTATTAACATTGTCTATCAAATAAGTATTACTTCTAAATTATACTAGGGATCCATATTTATATCATTTTGGAAAATATTCAAATCTATTAGCCTTTGAATAGAATACTCACGACTTTGTTTAGGGGTTTAGATCGAGGATAGAGTTGAATTAAAGAAGTTTTATACAAACTATTTTAAGTGGCATCAACGGCTAACCTAAAGTTTTTGGTGAACTTTTAATTTATTCATTAAATATGTTCCTTAAAAGTTGGTAACCATCTTTCAAGGAAAAGGGACATGTTAGCATTTTTTTTGTTAGACTATAGTACGTATGAGCCTGCTCCATCCGTCTGCCAACCAATACCATGACTCCACACCTAATGTATCACATGGATTAGGGTTTATGCATCTGTATATGGAATTTGGTTGAGAGGTTTGAGTCTCGTCCTCAATGGAACTAGAGGACTCTGAAGTAAAATCTCCCTAACTCACTTTGTCATTTGTTTTCCAAAGGTTTTGTGTCACTTCTCTGCCATAGGATAATTTAATGGGTAATCAAAAATATGGTGGAAATCTTCATAAGAACCAGGGTTCTAGCCCTGTTTTTCATCTTCGTGCTTTGATTAGTTCACATCAGTAAGAAATCTGTCATTTCCATAAAGTTTTGTTTCAGAGATTTGAGTAAGAGTAAGGTAGGAAATGTGTATGATTGTGTTATGGCTAGTCACCAATGTACCCTTATTCCTTGGTGAGGGTAACGACTGATTGTGATTAGAGATTTCAATAGATCTCTTTATTTATCTATAAGGAGTGATTTCCAGACACTGTAAATCCAAATATGTTCCTCACGTTTCTTGGATATCAAACTAGATATGTTTGATGGTCCCTTTCCATTTTAACCTGAGTCTTTCTTTTTTATTTTCTCCAAGTTCTTTAAAATGAAGGGTTTCTATTACAACTCAAATTCATGGTTTTTATTTTAATCACTGTAGTCATTATTTTAACTCATAATAATAATATATGTGCAGTCCACAGTATCATGACTTTTCTCTGTTAGGAATAGCGATTTTTATGATACACTTCTTATTTTGGTTCTGAAAATGTATTGGTACATTAAGATTTGTGATCGAGCATTCTCCCTTACCCGATTGTTTCCAAGACGGAGCACCCTCCCTACAATATTGTCTTTGTATTACATGTTTTTGTGTTACCTTCCGTAGTGGGATTTATGACTGACACTTGTGCCATACCCGACTATATTCAAATCAACAAATCACTCACCCATCTAAACTTGGATTTACAATGAGTGTTCCAATACTCTCTCTATTGTTATCAATCTCATTTTTCACTAGTACTCTCACTATAGTTAGTCTAGACTGAGAAGGAATCTTTTGGTCTTTGTCAGCCATGTGGTTTTTGATTCTTATAAGACATTTGTTTAAACTTGTAGGCTTAAGTCATAGAGTCAGGTTTTCAAAGTCTTGAGTCATGTTTCATGGCTATAAATCATGAATTTGATTCTCTCATGGGTCTAGAAAACTGATCAGAGTACAATTACAAAAGTCTTGATGTCATGATGGTGGTTTCCATTATTTGTAAAGAGGGAAGGGATTGGTCATATCTGCATAGTTTGAAGGTCACCATCAAGTTTTTTGTGCAAAACATGTGTACACAAGGTTTTAAAGATCCACTTAATTGTTTAACTGTCATGTCACTTGTCAAATATTACTCGCTGTAACTCTCCTAAAATTCCACAGCAATTCAAAAACACCTCATGTGCTAAATCATACATAATCACGATTTAGGAAACATGACACTTGGTGGATTCTCATTTTCATCCCCTTCTCACCATTAATAATTTCCAAAAAAAATAATTTTTAAAGGAAGGTTCAACCATTTTCATGCTATTTTCATTTGCAAAGGTAGTCATTGCAGACTGTCTATTGTTGCAGACTGCGTGTTGTTGCAAAATTTCCTCTAGTGGCTGGTGGTGAGTTAAACACTTAAAGGGTTGATGGTTCGACTTTCTGTAGCAAGGGGTAAACATCATATGACAGGTTTTAGGTACCACCATTCAACTCAAAAAATATACAAGCTAGAATCCAACTGAAATAAAACATATACATGTATGAAGAATTCATTGCAAAGGCAAAACATATGGTGAGGAGATCACTTCCCCTGCATAGACAATTCATAAAATGTGTATAGTCATAATAGATATTTTCAAGTTGAGATCATAAGGTTGAAAAAAGAATTGCATCAATCAAAGGAACAAATAGATAAAAGGAATCTGGACATGTTGGCTCAGGAAGCATTTAGCTAAGATCGTGGAGCATCATTTATGCAACAATGTATCAGTTCTTTTATGGTTCCTTACATATGCTAGATCACAACCCTAAGAAACAATTTTTGTCTTATGTTGCTTATAATTTTTCCCACTTTCTATTTTTGGAAGTCATTCTCCATGGTTTGTGGGAGGCATTAGAAGAGGCTCATAACTTCTTTGCATGTTTTTACATCAGTTGCAGTGAGCAGAAAGAAAAAATGTCATATACAGGAAATTTCGCATTGAATTCTACAGATGCGTTGCGAACCTGTTGAAAGTGAAATTGTTTGCAGTGGAATTGTTGTGAAATCTAACATTCTGATAAATTCGAGTTATGGGAGGGATGCCAGCTTTCAAAGGAGGTTCAAATGGTTTCCTAGGAAGAAATTAGACATCAAGGGACACGTGTACCTAATATCCAGCTCCACTAAATCTCCAAAAATGAGCTGGTTGCAGTTGCATTTACCATCAACAATAGTTTCTTGGAATCTAACAATTAGTTATTTTTTTGTCTATTTGTCTACTGCCACGCCTCTCCAACACAAAAAATACTATGCGTGGTTTATATGGTGATTCATAGAGGAATTTTTCATGAATATTTCTATTTAATGTGTGATGTAACTACAAAAGAAGGATCGACTGGTTTATGAGAGACTCATATCTTTTTGCTTCAGACTGTAAAAGTTTCTAGACTATGTATGTACAAACTTAAGACTCTTGGATAATTGAATATAAACTCATTTTTCTACTGTTACATGCTATATTATTTTCTTTCTTTGATGTTACCTACTGATAAAGGATTTATCTTTATTACTTGTGTTCATGAAATGCAGTAACTGATTTACTGTCTATTTGTTGGTGCAAGTGTTGTCAAAGCACATCTTCTTGTTGACTAGGAGGTTCCTTGTTAGTAATAATTCTACTATATGTGTGCCAAAAGTGATTGATGTAACTTGGTTCATGTATTTCATTTTTCTCCTACAGTCTTCCATATTTTCACTGATGTTCTAAAAAATGATCTAAGATTGTTCAAGCCTTGCTTGCTAGAGTATGTTTTGTGGACATTTTGTGTTGATATTTTAAAACTGAGTTTCTCATCCATTTGTTACGCTTGAATTAAAAACCTTAGATTTTACAAACCTACAAAACTATGATGGGTAATAGGCTTACACCTATAGCAGTCTAGGTGTGACTTCTAGTGCTAACATTTCTGGTACCATTGTCGGGGTTGAAGTTGAAGATATCTTCCCTGGGAGAACAACAACGATCATAACCAACACTTGATGGTGAACAAGCGTTGGTCACATAACACATACTGCATCATTCACCTAGAAACTCCAATCCATGAAGGAATAATTTATTGTAAACTTCATTGATTTAGGACGACAAAGGCCATGGAAGCTATCTTGGCACATAGGTTTGCACCTCTCAATTTTTTGGCTATCCCTGGTTTTCCAAATCTAGTGCCTCCTTTGTCAAAATGGATGGATTACCTTCCTACTTTCAAAGAATAAAAGGGGGAATCTTGCCCAACATATCATTACATTTAATCAATGCATGGATCAACTAGACATACATAATGAGGATGTGTTGATGAAAATTTTCATGTACTCTTTAAAGGGTGATGCACGAGAATGGTATTTTTCTCTTCCTGCTTCGAGTATATTTTTCTTGAGAGATTTCTTTGGTGCATTTAATGAGCATTGTAAAAGGTATTTTTTCAGTTGAATTTATATTTGAGAATTGTTGTGAGGATTTTGAAAATAATATTCAACATACAATAGGTATTTCTTCAGATTGTAAGGCTGAAATAGATCTTTCTGCTGAAGAAATAAAGGAAAAATTAGATCATTCCTTTCCTAGTTTTCCAGTGTTGAAAGACGATTTTGTTGATTTCTCTTATGATAAAGAAATTGGAAGCAATGCAGTAGATGCATTTTCCTTGTAACAGATGTCTCTAAAAATCATTCTTTTGATGAAATTGTTTTCCCAAATGTTGACAAAGATCAACCCATCCTTGATGAATACTCTGGTGATGAGGAGCATATATTTACTAAAGCACATACATAGCTTATTAATATCCAACCAGTGTATGGTAATGAAGAAGATAAGGAGGAGTTGCATCAACAGTTAAAATTTTCGTTATCACCCATTGACGATAAAAAATCTCCAAGGATCAACGAGCTCATGTCTATCATTTCTGCACCTAGACTTGCAAAATACATGAAACAACATATGAGTAGATATGGAGCATATGAGGGCCACAATTTTATTGAGGAATCAACCTTCACAGAGGGGCAAGATTGTCTTCTTAACTAGCTGAAAATGTCTTGTCATGAGTATCATGATCACGTGGCTTTTTGCATGGAGTTGTATTTTTCAAAGGTCTCTAATGTCCCATTTGGTGGTAAGATTTCAGATTACAGCTATAAGAATCAATTGATTATTAACCTCTTGCTTCAAACTTTATATGACTTGAGTATTCTTTCGAACAATTGCATGTAAGGAGTTATTTTCATTAGTTCGATACTTATCTGGCTGCATTGGAAGTATGAATTCACTTGAACACATTAATTCAACTGGATAGACTAGAGTAGGCTTATGTATATAAATAAGATCACCCCATGAGCATGTGTTTCTTAGTTGAGTTTCTTTGCAATATGCATTTTAGTATGACAATGTTCTAGTTTTCAAAAAGGAGCAGAGATGCTCTCAGGACGGTTGCACAAGTTTAGAATGAGGTGAAAGACTCCATGCCCAATTTAATAACAACTGGTCTCTGTAAAGCCGATTTAACTTGCAGGAAGGTGAACAACTATTGAAAATCAAAATCATATTTAGCTGATAGATAAGGCACTAGAACTGCAAATGTTCTTAAAGCCTCATAGGGAGGTCTCTATTCCTAGTAGGAGCCATATGTTAACACATATGATGTAGAGGAGTCAAGGTTTTCTCCCATATTTTATATATTTTCTTAGTCTAGTCTCATAAGGAATTTTTGGTCTTTGTCATTCATGTGTTTTGTCCTTCTTATAAGACATTTGTTTAAACTTGCAATAGAGTCATGTTTTCAAAGTCTTGAGTCATGTCTCATGTCTATAAATCATGACTTTGATTTTCTCTTGGGTCTAGAAAATTGATCAGAGTACGGTTACAAAAGTCTTGATGTCATGATGGTGGTTGTCATCATTTGTAAAGAGGGATAGTATTGGTCATATCACCTTTAACTTTATGTACATTATCATTTAATTAATGTATCAGATATTAATTAATTAATTAGATCTGGTATAAGATATTAATTACTTAATTATTCCGTGGTATTGATTAGTGGTATATCCACAGTTATGTGGTGGGGATTATCAGGGTATATCAAATCGTAATTATCTGGTTGTACATGGTGGCAAACTGAGTTGCTAGCTTTAAGTGATTAACCTTTCAGTGTTCTCCTCAAATGCGTTCCATTAATGATGGCCAACATTGAATGCTTTTCCTCTTTTAACACCCTTTGACATTGAAATTATATCTATGACTGTTAAGACTTTATCACTGACTACGTATTAACATCTTTGGCCAGTAAGATTGTATGAATGACAACCACCTTATTAATTGACTATAAGATAGCACTCTTAGACAACGATTCATGCCTTGTTGAAATAGTCTCTTCTTTTTACAGCCTTTAAGCGGTTTAGAACAACTTTCAATTTGATTAGAACATCCCTTAATCTGATTAGACAACCTTTACTTAATTAGACAACCTCTAGGTTGACTTAGACTAGACTTGTCGATTTAGTTTGAGTATTAATTAAACAAGATTCGTCCAATTAGATTGTATTTATTGTTTATAGTTTTAGCATGGATTACTTAGACTTTCTAAATTGATGGTTTTAACGTTAATTTAGGGGGTGCATTAATGACTATTTGTAAATTGGACATGCTCTTTTAGATTGGTATCCAATGCTAAAATAGATTGTAATTGTTGACTAGTTTAGACTAGATGAATGGTTGGGCTGTTGACGAAGTCATGTGTTGGCTTGTGTCTTCCCTTGTTGTCATCCTCTGGCATCTCGTCGACCTGTTGTTGGGGCTGGGTGTGGTTTTCTTCGGTATTCGACTCCTAGCACGTCAGATTATCTAGAGTCCTTGGTCTGGATAGATTATGTTTGCGCCAAGGTTAGTGATGTGTCTATCGCCTCGGAATGACATGATTCATGAAGAGGGGATCATGGTGCGCCCTATGGGATAGTGGCGAATGAGAACTTGGCCAGAGTCGGTGTGTTTCGTATGAGTGTTGTCGAGAATTGCAGGTTGCTTTGGCGCATGGGTTGAACACCTTCAGGCATTTGGTTCGCGTGCCTTGAGGTTCTGTTCTTGTTCATCTAGGCTGTGATGTCGGGATGGGGATGTTTTCCCTTAGCTTGTAGGCGTGGTCATGTTGTGTTGCGCGGGTAGTCGTCCTCCTTGTTTTTCTACGCTTGTTTGCTAGTTATTCTTGTGCCTGTATGTGGTGTCATAGTAACCTGTTGCCTGGATTGCGTGTTGGCATTTGTATTCAATGGTGTGGTTAAACTTTTTCGTTGTTTCCTTCATGCCCCTAATTCTTCANCGTGGCCTTATCAATGGGGACGTTACATATGGTATCAGAGCGGGTTCAACCCGCGACGTGGGATCGCTGCATCTTTCATTGATATGATTTGATTATAATGTTGCTAATTGAGTTGACTTGTATTCGTGTAGGTAATCATGGTTAGAGGACGCTACGGAGGTAGACGATGGGGTGCTAGGGGAGGAGGCATGATGCCTCTAGTAGCAACCACGCTTGAGGGGTCTAACCCCCAGGGAGATGAACAGGTTATCGGGCAGGAGCAGATAGAAGTTGGTGATGTGGTCGGAATGATGAGATCTTTTCAGTGCATGTCTGAGGCATTGATCAGTCATTTGGATAGAGATGAGGCCAGAGCGTCGGCACCCCTTGAGAGTCCACCGCATGCTCCAGTTAGTACTGGTAGCATTCACCGAGAGCTCGAGAAGGTCAAATTTCCCAATTTATTTGGTGCCCAGGACGATGCAGCCACCGAGGCATGGTTGGATAATATGGCTATATGCTTTGCACTTCACGATTATACCTCCAACATGAAGGTCTGCATGGTGGTCTTCCAACTGAAAGGAAGCTCTCTTCTATGGTGGAAGACGCTCCTACCACAGTTGAACATGGTTGTCGAAGACATGTCATGGGAACTATTCAAGGAACGATTTCGAGAGAGATACCTATCAGAGGAATTCATTGAGCGTTAACTCAATGAGTTCAATGCCTTATGACAGGGCAGTCGTACGGTGCCTGAGTATGAGGCCCGTTTTACAGAGTTTCTCCGGTATGCTTCCTATATTAACACTGAGAAACTTAAGGTCAACAGGTTCGTTTTTGGCCTTAATGACAGCATATGTGCAAAGGTTAGGATTTTGATGCCTCAAACCTTGCATGATGTCATTCAGAAGGCCCTCATAGCAGAAGAGGAGCTTATCAGCGGGGGTCAGACCAGGACTCTAGCGAGACCAGCAGGGCAGGTGTCATCTGGTGCAAAACAACATCAGACACCATCCAGACCTATGCCAGAGTATCATGGCATCCAGAGGGGATCCACTTTCATTACACCTCGATGACCGATGCCTCAGCAGTGGACACCTTATCGGGGACCACAACATCAACAGCCGTATCGACCGCAACAAAAACAGTTTAGGCCTATTCAGTAGAATAGACCAGGATTCTAGGCTAGTCGACCATCATCTTCTACTTCGGGCACCAAGACTACTAGGCCGAAGAAGGGGTGTTGGACATGTGGGAGCCACACTACCAGTGCGACTTCCCTGTGGAGAGGACTAGAGCATCTGTATTAGCCGGACCCACTACTGTGGGAGATTTGGGCAAGGCCCATTAGATTCATGCAGTGGTGAATAAATACCAGACAAAGCATCATTTGACTGTGCTCGAGATGACAGGCACCATCGCTGACCAGACCCTTAGTATTTTGATAGATCCCGGTGCTATCGAGAGTTTCATTTCTGGTGCAGCGCTAAAAAGGATTAAGGTAAAGGCAGTCGAACAGGATGAGTTTAGCTTCGTAGAGATGGCCTCGAGAGCCAAACAAAAGGTTGGAGGAAAGGTTACAGGCTCTATCCTTAACCTGGGAGAGTTTGTCACCATGGCCAACCTGTACGTCACAATCTTAGGATCTTATGATGTTGTGATCGGTATGGACTAGTTGGAATCACATGAGGCGATACTCAACTGCAAGATGAAATGATTGAGCTTGGTCAATGATGAGGGACATAGACGTGTGATTGTAGGATGAAACTAGGGAGTTTCCCTAAGGTTCATCTCTTCCTTGCAGCTACGGAAGAGCATGCACAAGGGGTGCAAACTTTATGCGATCCTTGTGTTAAACGAGAAGGGAGTAGTAGAAGGTATAGAACACCTTTCAGTGGTGAGAGAGTTTGTGGATGCATTTTTAGAGGAGTTACCTGGGATGCCTCCGAAGAGGGAATTGGAGTTTACTATAGACCTAAAACTGGGAACTGAACCGATAGATAGAATACCTTATCGGATGTCGACCCCAAAGTTATAGGAGTTGAGAATGCAACTGAAAGAATTGTTGGACCTAGGACTGATACGTCCAAGTTTGTCACCGTGGGGTGCGCCTGTTATTTTAATATGAAAGAAGGATGGGTCGTGGAGGCTCTACATTTACTACCGTCAGTTGAACAAGGAAACGATCAAAAATCAGTATCCGTTGCTGAGGATTAATGATTTGTTCGATCAAATGAAGGGCGCGATGGTGTTCTCAAAAATCGACTTGCAATCAGGATACCACCCGTTACGGATTAAGGAAGATGACGTCCCTAAGACCGCCTTTTAGACTAGGTTTGGACATTACAAGTTTACTATTTTACCGTTTGGACTGACAAACGCCCCAGGGGTATTTATGAGTTTGATGAATGGGGTGTTCCGCGAGTACTTGGACAAGTTCGTCCAAGTATTCATTGACGATATTTTGATTTACTCTCGGATGATGGAGGATCATGAAAAGCACTTGCGCTTGGTACTACAGTGTCTGCAAGAGCACAAATTGTATGGGAAGTTGTCCAAATGCTCTTTTTATCAATCGAAGATTCACTACTTAGGGCATGTCATCTCCGGCGAAGGCATCGTCGTGGATCCAACAAAGGTCGAGGCTATTATGGAATGGCCTATGCCGACAAATGTCCCGGAAATGCGTAGCTTCATGGGTTTAGAAGGATACTATCGATGGTTTGTCGAGGGATTTTAGAAGATAACAAATCCGATCACAGAATTGCAAAAGAAAAACAAGAAGTTTGTTTGGACCGAGAAATGCGTAGAAGCATTTCGGAGGCTCAAGGAGTTGTTGAAAACAACACCGATACTAAAGGTCCCTGACATGGACGTGGACTTCTTTGTATGCATTGATGCATCCAAGGAAGGCTTAGGTGGAGTCTTGATGCAAAACGGATGAGTGATCGCTTACATCTCGAGGAAACTGAGAAGGCATGAGGAGAACTATGCGACACTTGATTTGGATTTGTTAGCCATCGTATATGCCTTGAAGGTTTGGAGACACTACCTTGGTGGATGAAAATTTGAACTAAAGATTGACCACTGTGGACTACAACACATATTTACGCAAAGTGACCTGAACGCGTGACAACGACATTGGTCTAATTTTCTTAGCGAGTACGACTTCGAGATTACTTACATAAAAGGAACAGTGAACCGAGTGGCAGATGCATTGAGTCGGAGACCACACATCTTTTTGGTGCTGCCTCTTCAGATGAATCTACATGAAAATATTCTAACTTTACAACATGATGATGACTGGTACAAAGAGGTCGAGGGTTTTATCGGACAAAACACAATGATGGTACCAAGATTTAAAGGATTTTCATTTGATAGCGATGGTTTATTGAGATTTAAAAATTGTATTTACTTACTGCCAAACGATGAGTTGAGGATGTTGATCCTAATCGAGGCTCATAGAGAAGTTTACATGGCTCACCCGGGAGTCACGAAGATGAGGGCAGACCTTAAACCCTTATTCTTCTGGAAGGGAATGAAGGCAGACATAGTCAACTATGTGGCCAGATGTATAGAATGTAAACAAGTAAAGGCTGAACATAGACACCCAACAGGATTACTACAGCCACACGCTAATCCAGAATCGAAATGGGAGGTTATTTTGATGGATTTTATTGTTGGATTTCCGCTGACGGCAAGGAGACATGACTCGATTTTCATAGTAGTAGAAACTTTGACGAAGAGTGCTCACTTTATTCTTGTGTGTACAACGTATCAGGCACCTGACATAGCTAGAGTTTTTGTCAGTGAGATTGTGAGATTGCAAGGTGTGCCTAAGAGGATTATATCCGATCGAGGATTGGTGTTTACTGGACAATTTTGGACGATTTTCCAAGAGGCCTTGGGAACCCAACTTAACTTCAGTACGGTGTATCACCCGGAGACTGACAGAAATACCGAATGAATGAACTAGACCTTGGAGGACATGTTGCACATGTACGTGATGGACCAACAAAAGTATTGGGAATAATTCTTGCCACTAGTGGAGTTCGCTTACAACAACAGTTACCAAAGCACCATTAAGATGGTGCCTTTCGAGTTTATTTACGGGCGACCATGTCAGATGCCTTTGAGTTGGGATCGTCTTGAGGATAGGGTCCTGGTGGGACCAGAAGTGATCCAAGAAATGGAAGAGAAAATGCAAACAATAAGACAAAGGATTAAAGAAGCGCAGGATCAACATAAGAGTTATGTCGATGCGCACCATGTCGACCGTAGTTACAAGGTTGGCAATCGAGTCTTATTGCGGGTTAAACTGCATAGGAGTTTGATCAAGTTTGGAAAGGGAGCTAAATTCTCTCCTAGGTTCGTGGGACCCTTCAAGATTGTGGAGAGAAAGGGGCTCGTGGCCTATCGACTAGCCTTGTCTGATTCTTTGAGGCGTATGCATGATGTTTTTCATGTATCTATTTTGAGACATTATATTATTGATCCTACACATGTTATTGACATGAGTTCCTTGCAGGTATCAGACGAGGGGGTGCTCATAGCTGAGCCGATCCACATCTTGGATCATTGCGTTCGATAACTACGTCATCAAACAGTAGATCAGATCAAGGTCCAGTGGGACAACTATAGTCCGCACTCGATGACTTGGGAGGACGCATATGATATGCACCAACAATTTCCATTTTTGTTTGATAGATAGAATTATGATACTGTGATACACATTATTTCGGCACTTATACTATGAAACTTCGGGACAAAGTTTATAACAAGAGGGGATGTATGTAACATCCCTCTCTGTGCACCGAGTAAACTTATTCTTTGAGGACACTTGCTCGCAAGTGATCCGGATTATTATGCTATTAAAACATTTGATTTTGAATATGAGGCATTATGGGTTGATGACATGTTGTTTTACTGCATTGACATAGACATGTGCTATTGACTCAGTTTTAATGAGTGTGCAGGATTTTGGACCTCGAGGATGCAGAGGCATCCATGGAACCCCTTGGACTCCGGATTGAGTCGGGGAGTGTACCATTGTGGTTTGATTGTTTTACTGTGATATTAGTGCATTTGATTAGATGATATGATATGGATATATCCTGACATGATTCGTTGATGATGCGGGCTAACGATAGCTTGCCGACCAGACTCACATGTGGAGTAAAGGGGTCACGCATGACTACCAAAGATATTGAGGGAGAGGTGTGGACAACAACCCTTCCACAACCTACTAGCACTCCCGCCGTGGCTCGAAATGTAGGTTAACATTTACCTATTTTGAGAGGACCCATGATGCCATGAGAGCAGACTGTGACAATCGCTCACGATGATTTTGAGGGGCACACAATAAGGCATGGGCCTTATTCCTTAGAGGCCCTTAGTCTCCCACAAGTTCACCTGGCAGAGTATTGACTCCAAGGGTTTTTGATGTCTACTAAGTCAGTCAAGAGGCGAGTGGCACCCTTGGAACACGTGGTGCGTCCTGAAGGGCACGTCACGCAAGAAAAATGGAAAGAGGTGAGTGGGACCCTTGGAGCACGTAGTGCGTCCTGAAGGGCACGTCGCGCAAGGGAAACAGATTAAGGCGAGTGGCACCCTTGGAGCACCTAGTGCGTCCTGAAGGGCACGTCGCATTGTTAATGATAAATGAATGAACCTAGATGGCCTTAGCACGAATAACATGTTAAGAATTTATAAAAACAAATTCCCTAATAAAATGTCCCCCAACACGAAAATTTAAGGTCTAAGTCTAAATTATGCTAGTGGTAAAATTGTATCTATCTATTTAAAAAAAAATAAACAACGTAAATAATAATTATACTCCTCATTAAATATTGTAACAATAAGGGGGTAATCAATTTAAATAATTCATAAAAATCTGTTAGGGTAAAATTTAAAAAAGGGGAGATCATTGTTTTATTTTTTTATGATAATTTAAAATTATTAACGAAAAGAGAAAAAGGAAAAAGGAGGTTAATTTCTACAGTTGCCAATTTGAGTCGTAAATAAAAAGGGGAAAGAGGGAAATCTAAAATATTTAGGAAATTAGGAAAAGAGGGAAACATAAGAAGAAAAGGGAAACCCAAGGGAAAAAGCAGAAAGTCAAACTTAGTAAGGTATCTACCATTAAGAACTTTCTAATTTAAAACTGAACTAGCAAATTGAAAATGGGGAAAGTCATTAAAACCTGNAGTCATTAAAACCTGTAAGAGAATTTGGGGACACCTAGGAGCGATTCTAGGAGTGACTCAAGGTGGGTGAGGGAAATAAGGGAAATTAATTAATTAAAGAAATTAATTTGTGGAGGAATGAAGGGGATGGGTGACACTTGTACGGGGAAGAATTTTTAGGATTTAATTTTTAAAACTTTAATTAAATGAGATTTTAGGAAATTAAGGGACTTCAAAACTCTATATAATGAAGGGAGGAGAAGGATGAAGGATCTCTTATGTTTGCGTAACGTTAAGCTGCATAAATCTCTACTTGACTGACTTAGTTTGTGGTAGTTGGGACACCCAACTTGGTGAGGAGTGGTAGCTTGGTCTTGTGAGGCGAGCTGGGAGCTAGTTGAATCTATGGATAGCGTGTGTGGCCCCTTTGTGTCTTGAGGGGATAAGGGGGAAGAAGAGTACCCCTAGCATTGGCTGGGAGGTACCGATGAAGTCTCGTCGGTCGGCAAGCGGGAGTTGCATGGAGCGCACGAGACGTCCACTCAGAGCAGACGATCAGGCAATGGTACACTCTCTTCATTTTTGTATGGTAGATTGTTGTAGGATTTATGCTTGGATCTGCATGTTTATTTGGGTAAGTGAACTGATTGTCTAGATTGATGACTGAAATTTTTCTTAGCCTAGCTCGATGATTGATTGACTCCCATGGCCTTCGTTTCCCCGCATGTCTTGAACACCCTGTGGTGTTTTGATTGTGACCCTTGTGATTGTTTTCCTTTCGTCCCTAGCTCATCAGTCCTCACCTGTGCAGTCTTCCAGGAGCCTCATCTATGGTCATCGCCTCAGCGTTAATAGACCTATGGATCTCAACACCCTTCTTTTCTGTGCGAGGATGATGAGCGAAGGACACACCTGTTAACCATCTACCCTTGATGTTTGTGCTTGGTTGAAGGTTCACCTTGCTCCTAGATGCATTTATTTAACCCTGCAAATGTGATTGTTGGCGAGGTTTTTCCTTAAACTTGGCATGCTTATATCTCGTCATCATCTCGTTTTTATCCTGTTTATATATCTTGATGGATCAAATTCTCACCCTATGTTTTTAATTCTTAGATAACTGTAAATCTGCGTTGTGTATCGAGGGATAAGTTTTAACCCTGTGTGGTTCTGTTTGGATTGGTCTGCTATATATATATATGCGTTAGTTAAAGGTGATTGTCATTATCCATTCCTGTTTTTATACAAATTTCATAATGAAATGCTCTTCATAATAGGAATTAAAATTGTTAAATACGTCTGAATGCTTGGAATTACATATAAGAATTAGCCTAGATCAACAGACTAATATTTCTTAGTAGACCTGTAAATGCGAAGGAACCATTCTTTTATTAAAATCCTATGGATTTAAGTGTACCCGGGGCTGTGATTGTTGTTATTTTGATGCTGTCAAACCTTACCTATCATGGTTTATCTGCATTTCTTTTGGGCAGTGATTTTTTTCCTGTGCATTTAATTCAAAACGATTATTCCATCCTTGTCAACATTTTCCTTTATTGATGACCAAAAATGTGGTTTCTCTCCTGGTGTGATTCTGTGCACGTTTCTCCTTATTTGTGACTGATTTGTCGTCGGAATGGCCACCATCGCCTTAGATACCACTGTATTTATTACATTTTTTATGCTTTAAACTCGTTGAAGAAGTTGGACAACGTGCTGCATTGGAACCTCTGCCCGTGTCATGACATTATTCAATTCTCGGTTAAATGAAGGGAATGGTATGCTGGAGTCGATGATGTCCCATTTTTGGGAGCCTTCGATTGAGTGTAATCACAATTGTCTTCTGCGTTTAGTATGGTGTGATGACTGTAAACATTCTTCTCTACACTTTTTGTTAAAGATCACGTTTTTTCCAATTATTGATGTTGCGTTCTTCCTGTGATTGCCCACGAATTGAGGTTAAATCGTTTGACTAATTTTGCTGTTACTTGCCTACGAAATTGCTGTTAAAACTGATGACTGTGTGTTGCATTAATTTACCATGATTTTTCCCCTTTAAAATGTAGTTGGGTTTGCTGTTAAAAGGCCACGATGTGCCACTTAAAACATGTCTGGTGTATTTCTGTTAAAAGCCCACAATTTTGGCTATTTAAACGATTGACTATAGTTGATGATAACGCCCACATTTTTGGTTTTAAAACTATTGTCTGAGTTTGCTGGAATGCCCATGATTTTGGCTATTTACTCGATTGCCCGAGCTTGCTGTAAACGCCCTTGATTTTGCCATTAAATCATGGCTGAGTTGTTGTTAATAACACAATTTTTTCTTATTTCTTGGCGTTCCTTTAATCACTCGTGGCCTGTGTTTTTAACTTTATTTACATTATCATTTAAGTAATGTATCAGATATTAGTTAATTAATTAGATCTGGTATAAGATATTAGTTACTTAATTATGTTGTGGTATTGATCAGTGGTATATCCACAATTATGCGGTGGGGATTATCAGGGTATATCAGATCGTAATTATCTGGTTGTATATGGTGGCTAGCTAAGTTGCCAACTTTGAGTGATTAACCTTTCGACGTTCTCCTCGAATGTGTTCCATTAATGATGGCCAACGTTGAATGTTTTTCCTCTTTTAACACCCTTTGACATTGAAATTATATCTATGACTGTTATGGCTTTATCACTGACTGTGTATTAACATATTTTTCCAGTAAGATTGTATTAATGACAACCACCTTATTAATTGACTAGAAGATAGCACTCTCAAACAACGATTCATGCCTTGTTGAAACAATCTCTTCTTTTTACAGCCTTTAAGCGGTTTAGAGCAACTTTCAATTTAATTAGAACAACCCTTAATTTGATTAGACAAACTTTACTTAATTAGACAACCTCTAGGTTGACTTAGACTAGACTTGTCGATTTAGTTTGAGTATTAATTAAACAAGATTCGTCCAATTAGATTGTATTTATTGTTTATATTTTTAGCATGGATTACTTAGACTTGCTAAATTGATGGTTTTAACGTTAATTTAGGGGGCACATTAATGACTATTTGTAAATTGGACGTGCTCTTTTAGATTGGTATCCAATGCTAAAATAGATTGTAATTGTTGACTAGTTTAGACTGGATGAATGGTTGGGTCATTGACGAAATCATGTGTTGGCTTGTGTCTTCCCTTGTTGTCATCCTCTGGCATCTCGTCGACCTGTTGTTGGGGTTGGGTGTGGTTTTCTTCGCTATTTGACTCCTAGAACGTTGGATTATCTAGAGTCCTTGGTCTGGATAGCTTATGTTTGCGCCAAGGTTAGTGATGCATCTATCACCTGGGAACGACGTGATTCCTGAAGAGGGGATCATGGCGTGCCCTATGGGATAGTGGCGAATGAGAAATTGGCCAGAGTCAGTGTGTTCCGTGTGAGTGTTGTCGAGCGTTGCAAGTTGCTTTGGCGCATGGGTTGAACGCCTTCAGGTGTTTGGTTCGTGTGCCTTGAGGTTATGTCCTTTTTCGTCTAGGCCGTGATGTTGGGATGGGGATTTTTTCCCTTAGCTTGTAGGCGTGGTCGTGTTGTGTCGGGCAGGTAGTCGTCCTCCTTGTTTTTATGCGCTTGTTTGCCAATTATCCTTGTGCCCGTGTGTGGTGTCATAGTA
>SNQJ01S0011059.1:113130-126629 GCA_010110895.2 Picea sitchensis
CTTTGTGCCCTTAATTCTTCAAACCCTAAAAAAAAAAAAAAAAAAAATTGGCTTCGCCCATGGCCTTATTGATGGGGATGTTACATGAATCAACATCATGATCCTTCGTAATGACCTTTTAGTGACATGAAAAACCACATCTTGGTACAAAAAACCATAAGTTACATGATTAAAAAAGAAAAACCTTCCCATGACAAACAAACCTATGACTCATGATTTAAGAAAAAAACATACAATGTTCTTTATGAAACCCAAGACATGACTTTATCGTATAATCTTATTAAAAACCTAACAACCTATTTATAGGATACTAACACAACATATGAGTAGTTATGGATCATATGAGGACCACAATTTTATTGAGGAATCAACCTTCACAGAGGAGAAATATTGTCTTCTTAACCAACTGAAAATGTTGTGTCATGAGTATCATGATCCCGCGACATTTTGGATGGATTTTTATTTTTCAAAGGTATCTAATGCTCTAGTTGTTGGTAAGATTTCAGATTATAGTTGTAAGCATAAATTTCTTATTAACCTCTTGTTGCAAACTTTATATCACTTGAGGATTCTTTCAAACAGTTGCATGGAAGGACTTATTTTCATCAGTTCGATACTTACCTGGTTGCATTTGAAGTATGACTTCACTTGAGCAAAATAATTCAGCTCAATAGACTAAAGTATGGTTATGTATATAAATAAGCTCACACCATGATCATGTGGTTCTCAGTTGAGTTTAGTTGCAGTATGCTTTTTAGTATGATATTATTCTAGTTTTCAATAAGGAAAAGAGATGCTCTCAGGATGGCTACACAGGCTTTGAATGAAGTGAAAGACTCCATGCCCACTGTAATAGCAATTGGTCTCTGTAAAATGATTTAACTTGAAGGCAAGTGAACAACTGTTGAAAATCAGAATCATATTCAACTAACAGATAAGTCACTGGAACTGCAAATGTTCTTGGAGCCTCACAAGGAGGTCTCCATTCCTAGTAGGAGACATATGTGAACACATACGATATACATAAGTCAATTTTTTCTCCCATCTTTTGAAATTTTTGTTAGTCTAGTCTCAGAAGGACTCATTTGGTCTTTATCATTCATGTGTTTTTTCCTTCTTATAATACATTTGTTTAAACATGTATGATTAAGTCATAGAGTCATGTTTTCAAAGTCTTGAGTCATGTTTCATGTCTATAAATCATGACTTTGATTTTCTCTTGGGTCTAGAAAACTTATCAAAACTTATAATTGCAAAATTCTTGATTTCATGATGGTGGTTGTCATCATTTGTAAAGAAATAAGGTATTGGTCATATCTACATAGTTTGAAGGTCACCATCAAGTGTTTTTTGTAAAACATGTGTACAAAAGGTTTTAAAGATCCAATTAACCATTTAAGTGTCGTGTCACTTGTCAAATATCACTCACTGCAAACTCTTCTAAAAGTCCATAACAATTCAAAAACACCTAATGTGCTAATCGTACATAATCATTTTTTTTTAAACATGACACTTTGTGGATTCTCGTTTTCAACACCTTGGCATCATCAATCATTTCCAAAACAATCAATTTCAAAAGTAAGGTTCAACCATTTTCATGTTATTTTCATTTGCAAAGGTAGTCACTGCATACTATCTATCCCTGTAGACTATCTATCATTGTAGATTGTGTGTTGCTGCAAACTTTCATGTCGCGACTGGTGGTGAGTTAAATGCTTAAAGGGTTGATGGTTCGAATTTTTGCAGCAAGGGGTAAACATCATATGCTAGGTTTTAGGTGCCACCATTCCACTCAAAAAATATACAAGTTAGAATCCAACTGAAAGAAAACATAGACATGTATGAAGAATCTATTGCAAAGGAAAAACATATGGTGAGGAGATCACTTCCCTTGCATAGACAAGTCAAAAAATGTGTACATGTAGAATATATATTTTCAAGATGAGATCATAACATTGAAAAAAGAATTGCAACAATCAAAGGAACAAATAACTAAAAGAAATATATACCCTTTGGCTCAGGAAGCCTTTAGCTAAGATCATGGACCATCATTTTTGCAACAGTATATCAGTTCAGCTCTGGTTCCTTACATATGCTGACTCACAACCCTAAGAAACATCTTTTGTCTTATGTTGCTTATAATTTTTCCCACTTGCTATTTTTGGAAGTCATTCTTCATGAATCGGAGGTTGTAGGAGGCATTAGTGGAATATCATAGCTTATTTGAACATGTTTTGACATTAGTTGGATTGATTAGAAAGAAAAAATGTCATGTACAGGAAAGTTTGCAATGAATCTTGCATATGCGTTGTGAACTTGTTGAAAGTGAAACTATTTGCAACGAACTTGCTGTGAACTCTAATAGTATGATAAATTCGAGTTATGGGAGGGTTTCCAATTGTCAAAGAAGTTTCTAATGGTTTCCTAGGAACTATTTAGACATCAAGGGACACTTGTACCTGATATCCAACTCCACTAAATCTCCAAATATGAGCTGGTTGCAGTTGCATTTATCATCACCAATAGTTTCTTGGAATCTAGCAATTAGTTAGTTTTTTGTCTATTTGTCTACTACCATGCCTCTCCAAGGCACATAATCATATGCGTGGGTTATCTGGTGATTCATAGAGGGATTTTTCATGAAGATTTCTATTTAATGTGTGATGTAACTCCAAAAGAAGGTTCGAGTGGTTTATGAGAGACTCATATCTTTTTGCTTCAGACTGTAAAAGTTTCCAGACTATGTATGTACAAACTTAAGACTCTTAGATAATTGAAGATCAACTCATTTTTCTACTATTTCATGCTATATTATTTTCTTTCTTTGATGTTACCTACTGATAACGGATTTATCTTTGGTACTCGTGTTCATGAAATACAATAACTGATTTACTGTCTATTTTCTTGTGCAAGTGTTGTCAAAGCACATCTTCTTGTTGACTAGGAGGTTCCTTGTTAGTAAGAAATCTACTATATGTGTGCCAAAAGTGCCTGATGTAACTTGGTTCATGTATTTCGTTTTTCTCCTCCAGTCTTCCATATTTTCACTAATGTCCTAAAAATTGATCTAAGATTGTTCAAGCCTTGCTTGTTGGAGTATATTTTTTGAAAATTTTGTGTTGATATTTTAAAACAAAGTTTCTCATCAATTCGTTACACTTGAATTAAAAACCTTGCCTTTTATAAACCTACAAAATTTTGATGGGTATTAGAATTACACCTACATCCTTAGATCCTTGAAGAACTACAAGATCTTCCAAACTTGGTTTGCTTTCTCTTTCTAGCATATTTGTCACTTGAATAACATGTATTTTGCAACCTTTACTAATACACTTTTTGAATTGCATTGTTGATATTTTTCTAACAGAAACTGGTCTTGCTATACCATTTTAGTCCTTATATACAAATGATTTTTCATAACAGTTCAATATCACTTTATGCTTTTCTAACCAGTCCATTCCAATAATTATGTCATATGATCCCAAAGGTAATACATTCAAATTTATTTTTGTATTCTAATCACTTATATTCAGTTCACAATAAGGAATAAATTTCGTTACATTTCTTTTTGTGCATGTTGCTAGTTGTACTAACCAGGATTTAGCATGCTTTACCTTCTTTAGCTTGTTTGAATCTACTAAAGTTGGGGAAACATAACTTAAACTAGCTCTTGGGTCAATTAAAATAGACACTTTGTTGTTATTTATTTTACATTCAATTTCCACAATAGTGGATTGATTATATGCTTGCCTGCCATCCAAAGCTGCATTGATTCTATGAATTGTTTTTCTAATATCTCCAACTGTTTAAGCTTCTTGTATGTTCTATATAGGTTTATTTGTAGCATTCTTGTAGGGGAAGTTTCTCAATAAATTTGGTTCACCACATCCCCAACATTTCAAGGGTTCTCTAGGATTATCATTTGCTTTCTTGAATCCCAAGTTAACTGACTTACTTCCCTGTACTTATGGCACATTTTTGTGGGAGTTGTTTTCTTGATGTCCTTTATTCATGTTTAGAAATGGTGAAGGTTTGAAACCCTCTTTCCTCTGATTTATCTTTTCATGTTTGTTTTCTTTCCATGCTTTTGGATTTTCAGTTCGTTGTTTGTATTGGTCATAACAGATTCTTTCTTTTCGCAACACTTAATTCAATTTTTTGGGGTTATCAAACTCTATTATGTCCTTATAAGACCGAGTTAAACAACTTATAAACCTTTGAAATTTTACCTTTCTATCTTTTATATAACACACAAATATCAATAATTCTAGAAATTTAGTGATTAGTTCCTCCATGGGCATCTATCTTAACTTTAGTTCATAGAATTATTTAGTCTTTCTTTCATAATAACTTTCAGATACATATTTTTTCTTGAAGTGCTTCTTGAAATCTGCCCATTCCATCTTCTTTTCTTTTAGTACTTTGGCTAATTTTAAGTCTTGCCACCATATGCTAGCTTTACCTTTCAAATTGTAAATAGCCATTCTTACTTTCATATTACTAGAGTAGTTGTAAATCTAGAAATATTTATTTATGTTAAGCAACCAGGCTTCTTCCTCCTCACCGGTTCTGGACTCACCATCAAAAGTTGAAGGTTTGATTTTCTTGAATTCTCCATCTAAATGATCCATTTGTTTTCTTTTCCTTACTGTAGATGCTTTGTTTTCTGTCGTGTGTGTGTCATTAGAAGAGTTGTTTTCTCTTTTTGTTTCCTGACCAGAATGTTTTGAATATTTTTTACTAACTTCCTCGTCCATTTCATTATTGTTTGGACTCTTGTTTGTTGCTATGCTATGCAACAACATTTCATTAATTTCATGTTGAACTTTCTAATATTTTTTTAATTTTTCATTATCATCTTCGAACACCGGCAATTCCATGATAAGATTCCTCATCCTTTCCAACACCTGGGTGTTTGAACTTCCTTCGCTATGATGTTATGGGTTTCTAAGAAGATCTTGATTATTGTTTCTTTCAGATCTGTTTTCTTCTCCATTATGCACTGACATTTTTACAAAACAATGTTAACACAATCTGTTTGTAATAGTCAAATATTGTTTTCTATATTTTCACTTAACAATATAATTTTATGGTGTCTCCCTCATGCCTAAGTGTTGTAACCTACACCTCTGATACAACATGTAACAAACCCAATTTTCCATGGTTTTGTTTTTATTAAATTAATCTTAAGGATAAGTTCAATTCTTATCTTGTAGAACTTAAACAATGAGTTCTTTAAAGGATGAGCTACATAATTCCCAACAAAGAAAGAAACTTATTATTTTTCCCTTTAAATCATTAATATATCCCTAATTTATGAGCTTTGGCTATCAAATAAGGATTACTTCTAAATCATACGAGGGATCAATCCTTATATCCTTTTGGAAAATATTCAAATCTATTAACCTTTGAATAGAATGTCCATGTTTTTTTTAGGGGTTTAGATCGAGGATAAAGGTCAATTAAAGAAGTTTTATACAAACTATATTAAGTGGCATTAACGACCAATCTAAATTTTTTGCTGAACTTTTAAATTATTCATTAAATTTGTTCCTTGAAATTTAGTCGTCATATTTCAAGGAAAGGGACGTGTTAGCATTTTTTGTTAGACTGCAATACGTATGAGCCTGTTTCATCCATCTTCCAACCAATACCATGACTCCACACCTGATGTATCACATGGCTTAAGGTTTATGCATCTATATACGAAATTCGGTTGAGAGGCTCGAGGCTCGTCCTTGATGGAAGAGAGCCTATCATTCGTTGAAGGGTCTCTCTTGTGTGAGGGAACCTATCAGTCATTCCAAGGCGCCCTCTTCCTCCTTACTCGACAAGAGTCATTTTTCGAGGCTGAGAGTGTAACAGCTCTAATCTCGTACACAAGAGAAACAATTCAACATATATAAGTTACATGGTTTGTTGACACTTTTATTTATTTATCTCTGGTCTATTCTTATGTTTTTATACCAACTTTAAATAATCTTCTTATAATATAAATTATGACTCTATTTTTTTCCATGTAAAACAGGGCCTCCATGTATTTCTCCAATACAAATCCATTTGGACAAGGTACTCGGGTTCCAATATCTGGGAATGCCCAACATAAAATTCTAAATATAGAACCATGTTGGACTAATTTTTTCTTCCATTGTTACACTCAGTATTTGTTAAACTCTTTGTTTTCGTTACGGTATTTTAACTCTACAAAGGTTGACGTTTATATTTAAAACTGGAAGTTTGTATGCAGATATCCATACAATTCTATTCCAAATGGAATATATATTGATACATATGAATGGTATGAAATAAATTATTATTATTAATATAAGATTTTTTCTTCCATTACATTTATGAAAACATCGTAACTTATAATCTAGGAATAAACCCTAGGACATAATTTAAACCAAGTTTTTTTACACATATCCTTTTGTTCAAGAATGAAGTGTTGGGTTCACGTACTTCCATTGTGTTTTCTGTAGCTAATTCCTGAGAGTTGTATTGGTAAACCATTTCTAATGAAATACATATATGTAATCACGATACTGGGGAAAACAATGGGACAACCAAGTTCCACCCAACCGTGGATACATCAAAACCAAAATTAGTTGTCCTGATCACCCCCTAGTCTGACCATGAATCCATAAGGGAAAATTGAGCTTCACTCCTTAGCCATTGTCTTTCTGTACAGGTTCAGAAAATCCTTTTCCTAACACCACATGTGATCATAACAACAAATAGTCATCTCCCTAACATACTAAGAAGTATCCTTCCTCACAGATATGTTGTGTATGTTTCATTTTCCATTTCCTAGTGCTTTTCCATCCATTTCTCTCCTTGGGAAATTCTCAGCATTACAGATCCCTTATTTTTAGGGGCTGCCAGTGATAGAACTCAACTTCTGACACATGTAAAAATCAGCTCCGAGTTAACTCAAACATGTTCCCCACTCATGGAGTCATATTCAAATATTTTTAACCTAGTTTTTCCACCTATTTTCCAACATTTAATTTAATAAAACATATGTCTCATACACGTGTCCATCAAAAAAGGACAGTTGGCAAGTCAAACTCTTTCCCAACAGTTACTAAAAAAAAAAAATTATGGTTTAAGTGTTATGTAAGTTATATTAGTTTTTTTGGTTTCTTAGGTAGATCCTTAATATGGTAGGTTGTTTGGGTATATCATCAACAAAGAGGGGTCCCTTGTTAGACAACTTAAAAAACCTTCTGTATACACGATCGACCGCCCAACTTAGGGTGTACTGGGAGGGATTCTCTGGGAGTTACCTCCCTCCACCTATTAATAGAGCAAAGCATCCCAGTTCCCGATTACAACAAAGACACATGTGTTAAGATACCGAGTTAGGAAATCATTACCACACAATTTCCCAAAACGTTCCTTTGATAATGTTCTACGCCATATTTTTAATAAAATTTTCTTATAAATAAATAAATATGTCTCCTTATCACTTAGTGATTACTCTATCTTCAAATATACCGGTTCCCTGGGATGAATAGGGGTTATGGCCAATACAAGATATTATGCAATGCTATGCAAATACAAAATGAAATACCAAAATAGAAATAAATATAAATTTGCAAACACTCTATATCATAATAATAATTAAAAAAATAGCATCCATATATAACATATTTAAAAAAACTAATATTAATATTATAATTTAACAAATTTTTGAAATTATAATTACAATCATAACATTCTATAAAATTTATTTTATTAAACACCTTCATATAAAACACCTTGATATTAGGAATTTACACATGGGCTTCAAGGAATTTATGTTCCTTTCCCGCATATGGACACAGGCTACTAATCCGGGCATTAGGGCTGCAGGCCCCCCCCCCCCTGACCTTTTATCTCCCTCCCACCCTCTCCCTTTTGTCGACCTCCTTCTTGGTGCTCCCCCTCTCTCTCTCTTTTCATAACCCTTTTCAGGCTGTAGACTCTCCCTCTCCCCTACCTGACTTCCCCCCTCTTCTTTTCTCCCCTTTTCCATTCAACGACGACCTCTCTCCCACCGAAGCTGGTCACCATGGAAATCGATGACGACCTAGTGGAATACTCCCCGGATTCGACCGACCTCCTACCCTGGACCATGCCACCAGGAATTCCGCACTTGTTCCAAATCGGCTTGGACCCTCTCAACCCTACACCATCACCTCCCCCCCTGAACGACTCTTCCAACAACCCCCCTAAACTCTACACCTCCTCCTCCATATCCCTCCCACCTCCCCCATGACCCACATAATTATACTCTTCCCTTTCTCCCCCATTTCCCTTCACTCCAGACCATCACACCTANTAAACCATTCCCCACTCCAAACCTCTCCCCTGAAGGTTTTCCCCACCAGGAACCAGGGTTACCCCCTTCCTGGTTTTACCGTGACCTTGAACAACCCTTCCCCCCTCCCACTTTCACTCCCTAGGAGATTGGGCTTATAGACTCCAAGTTGGACCCCTCAAATCTAAATGGTTGGGATAAAATTCTAGGTGACTCCTCGGGAACTCTTGGCCCCCCAACAACAGAAACCACACCTCCACCTGACCAAAGTCACAGGAAGCGCAGAAGAAACAAGTGCATCTCGGTTGTAGCAATAGAATCGAATATAGTCCTCGATTAGGGTATCACTATGGTGGAATCCACATATATGGATGATAAAACCATGGTGGGGAAATCACATGGGCATCACTTTAGCTTCAAAACCCTGTAATCTTGGGTCTTGAATTCTTTGTGTGACTCTCCCCCTCAATTTAGTAGAATCTCAAAAGTTTGGTTCATGTTAAAATTCACAAACCACACCTTAGTCAAAAAATCCCTTTAAAGTGGTTGGAGCATCGAATTCACCCCTGTACTCCTGAAAAAATGGGAGCCCACCTTCAATGAAACCACAGAAAGGATGGATACTAGACCCATTTGGATTCGCTTGCCAGGACTCCCACCACAGTATTGGTTGAAAAAATGTTTCCAAGTGATTGGAAATGAATTAGGGATTTTCATCAAAGAAGATATGTCATTCAAGGAAATGGGAGAAATGGTTGTTTCCTGAATTCTTGTATCCCTCAATATCATGATTGGTCTAAAAAAACAATTCAAAATGAAGGATGGAGGAGGCACCTGCACACAAACTTTAGACTATGAAGGGATCCCCTTCTGCTGCAGACGCTTTCATGAACATGGGAACATACTAAGGGATTGTCAACAATCATTTCATGGTCATTCTTCAAACTAGCCTCCTGCACAAAAATTACCATGCCAAAGACTCTTTTTCGACCGCAGGGACCGCAGCACTAGCTCATTACACTCACCCTCAGAGCACCCTCAACTCTCAGGAAAGAAACAAGTAATCCTAGAGAGCAGAGTCCAGACATACTACCTCAGGAATTGAAGCTCAACCACAGGATCCTCCCCGGTTGGAAGCCTCTCCAGCAGTTGACCCCCACCGGTCAACTTTCGCGCTCACCGCTCAACACTTTATTTGGTAAGCATCTAACTTATCCTGTCCATTTTCCTATCAAAAACTTCTTTCTCTCTTTTCATTTTTTAAAATTGGCTCCCCCCACCACTCTGCAAAACCTCCCCTTTCCCTCCATCTCTCCCCCTTGGACCCCTTTCCCTTCCTCCCTTTCTACCCCCTCCTCCATCCTCTCCCACTCTTCTCCTCCCCCCGCCACCCTTATCCCCTCGCCCTTCCTCTTCCTTTGAAAACCCCTCCTTGTCTAGCTCTGAGGACTCAACCGTCAGATTCAACCTCAGAAAACACAAAGTCTTGATTGCAAGTCCTGATGGGACTGAGCTAGGAATAGTATTGGGTATACAAAAATCAAAAAAAGGTTGTGGCCGATATTCCCACCTCTCCAAAGCACAAAATTGCGTCTTACTCGACATTGATTTTGGAAGAAAAAGATCTATTTATGGCTTCCTTAGAGCATCGCAAACCCCAACAGGGGTTTCCCCATGAAATTCCTCTCCTACAATTGTCGGGGTTTGGCAAGTCCCCCAAAAAAACCTTTGTTAAAAAGGTTGATCACACTACATGAGCCTGCCTTAATTCTACTACAAGAAACAATGTCTCTGGAAGCTACATTAACCTCAGTGTATTATCCCCAAATATATTATAATATTTAATTCTAAGTGTACTTGGGAATAAATTTTCGTTTCTGGAAAATTTGGATTTGGAAATTATTTGCCATTTATGGGAAATCCGAATTTGGAATTTTATTATTTTAATAAATTATTTGATGATTGTTGGGAAAAGATTTGACTTTCCCAACTAACTTTTTTTATTTTGACACATGTAAAAGACAAACCTTTTATAAATTAAATGTTGGAATACAAATGGAACAACCAGGTTAAAAAAAGATGACCATGAATCCATGAGTGGGGAACAAATTTGAGTTACCTCAAGGTTGATTTTTACAAGTGCAAAATGTGGGATTTTACCACTAGAAACCCATAAAATCAAGGATTTTTAAATCTCTGAATTTCCCAAGGAGGTAAGGAAATATCTAGGCACAAGATGCATATAAAAACAACATATGGAGGAGGCAGGACATTGCTTAGTATACTGGAGAAAGGAAACTACTTGTTGTTATGAACATTGTTAGTGTGAGGCAAAGGAATTTATGATCTGTGGATGGTGACTGTAGCTAAGGAGGATTGTTTCAGTTTTCCCTTATGGACTCATGGTCAAGCTATGAGGTGAACAGGACAAGTGAAATTGGTTTTTTTGTTCTACGGTTGGGTGGAACGTGGTTGTTCCATTTGTATTCCAGCATCAGGTTTTAGATATGTATCTTTACTTGCATTCCCTGTCAATATTATGTTGATTACTAATTGTTAGGGAGATGATGGTCTATTGTAGTTCAAGGATACTATATTATTTTAATTGGAATGTGATGATGGTATATATATATGTGTGTGTGTGTGTGTGTGTGTGTGTGTACTCAACCGTATAGAAATAGAAGAACTAGTGTATGCTCCTATAGTCCTTATAAATGCTTGTATATACATATATAGGTGTGCATGAATAAAGAAAATTAACGAAACTAGTGTGTGTGTGTGTGTGTATAGGTGTGCATGCATATCAAATTATGGAACTAGTGTATGTTCCTACTTAATCCTTAATTATGGTTATACATATAAAATGATTGTATATCCCTGTAAATGTGTTCATGCATAAAGAAAATATTGAACTATTGTCATGTTATTGACCATTGAATTATATATGTTGAATTTCTATTCAGATCTGTACATCACAACATAAATAACAGTTCGAATACAATTTTCATTACTACAGCATACATAGTGATGAACTCAAAGTATCTTACAAAATCAACCCTTGTATTCAATTGAGCACTATTCAAATTATTACAGTAGCATAGAACAAAGAATCCACAGTCATGTGTAGTGTAACAATTTTCTAAGGAGTACATATATAACCTTTTTGTAATCGAAGTAAGGTGCACTAGATCAGAACTCGAATAGCTTTCGAGAGAGATTTCTCTTTCTTCAGTTTCCCTCAAGTTGTATAACTTGAAAAAAGAGAACAGATGATGGGTTTAGTAAACTATGCTAAGTATTTAATGGATATCAAATAGTAAGAACAAGACAAGGACAATACTTAGCTTGAGTCTGCAAATTTCAGATCGCCTTTGTTCCTGGGAAAATTTTTGTTCATGATCCAGGAAGAGGAGGAGTGGACCCAAAATCGGTTGACGGGTACCCTCGCAAAACAAACAGGGCCCCATCATTAATTTAATGTATCTATGCATAAAGAATTTCACTTGAAAAATAGAGGGAAACGAAAGTGAACAATTTATTCCTAAATAGACAATGAATAGATTTTAATCAACAGGAAGCACATTTCAATAGATATCAAATCCATGTGTATTGTTCATGTTAAGTAAACAAAATTAAATAACATTACAGAAAGAACCCAGTACATAGTTTCAAATCATGACTGGGTAAAACAAGGATCAAACCCGATGAGTGGTTGACCCTTTTGTAAATGATTCAAATCCAACTAATGAGAGTTAAGTGGCCACGGGAAAATCCAAAGAGGCAAACTAATTGAAATCCAAAGGATATAGGCAACGTATTGTTTTGAATGATTAATGACTTACTAATTTTGCTATACAGGATGTAATTTATGAATTACGAACATAGGGTCGATGTTGTTATATATATATATATATATATTCACACAGAGTATAAAATACGAGTTCCACAGAGTGGTAATATAAACACACATAGCATAAATCTACAAGGAATTAAAACTATATAGATATATGCACTCACGCAAAGTATCAACTACGAATTTCATCGTGTTAACATATTTTACATAGAGTATAAACTACGAGACATCCCACAGAGTAGTTTGACGAATTTCCAATAGAGAATAAATGAATACATATGTGTAAATGGTAAGGGTTAACAATGTTACAACATTGGATATAGGAAAATGTGAAAGGAATATCGACATATTAACTATCAAAACGTTTTTGGCAACAAAAGAACCGTAAGGAATGATACGCTAGAAGAAACAATATCCAATTGGGAAAATACTATAACCCTCCAGTCCCGAGAATTTTAAACCTAGAGGGACCCCGAGAGGAAAACACTTATGGTGGAAAAATGATAATACATTGCTAATCCTCAACAAAGAGTGAAAATAAAGTGGGAGTCTATCCATAGACCCCTCTCATTTTTCTACATTTCACCAAACCAATATTTATTCACAAGATACAGAGAGTTGAAGCAACGAAGTATTTACTTACCTTGCGAAGAGAGGAACTAGACGGTCATTCAACTTCTTCCATTGTTTACTAGGGCCAAATTTTCCCAAGTCGTTGGCCATACACAGAGTAGGGACAAATGTTACAACGCAGAGGCCAATTCACATGCAACACAGAGGTAGTTTTGTGAATACAGAACCAAAGGGGAAAGCAATGAACAATGGTGACCTTGAAGGCCTCAGAATGGGAGTAATGGTTGTTGGGTACACCCAGTATCGTGGCCATGTGAAGCCTCGGAGATGGTGAGCCCGCATTGAGCATGGTTGCCTAAGTGCCAAGCTTGGGAGGTACAATACAGACCTCCCATTAATGAATTTTCCAGAGATAAATGCCTGCAGACCATTCTAACATCTGCCATTAAAAAACAAGTCTCAAACCAATTTATTGCAGAGTCATGTCACTAGTCGGGTAGGGTTACGAACCTTACTGGTTATGGTTTATGCTAGTTACACTATACAATGGGTATACGATGTTAGGGTATGAAATTTTGTAATCTTTATGTTAAATGATAGATATTTCATGGGAGGTCGTATTATAACTATGTTAACATGTAACAGTTGTGGGTTAAATGATAGGTATATCGTTTGGACTGAAGTTTTACGTTGTAATAGTATTCGTATAACAGTTTATATATTAGATGATAAGTTGTGGTTAGTGTTAGTATATTAAACGATGATTTATGG
>SNQJ01S0011059.1:150690-162977 GCA_010110895.2 Picea sitchensis
CATGGTGTCATTCTGGAGAATTGTCCTCTTGGAATCCATGATCAAGAAGAGAGCATTTCGATGATAGTTTTTTGCATATTTGAGGAAACCTCGTTAAAAAATGAAACAGAGGTCTATGAGCACGATTTTTTGATTTCAAGCTCGTTAAAAAATGAAACCACCCATGAGGATAGTTTTTCCGTCTTTGTGGCAACCTCGTTAAAAAATGAAACAGAGGTTACGAGCATAGTTCTTTCTTCTGTGTCAAGCTTGTTAAAAAATGAAATAGTTTTCCCCCTCTATGTTTGAGTCAAGTCCTTTGTCTAGTATTTGAAGCTTCATTTACTTCTCCTTTGTCATTGGATGAAATGAAGCTTTGGGGGAAATACTTCCAGCCTCTAGATTTCATGCTGAAGTAGAGTCGCTAGTTTCTTAAGCTGGGGGCTAAGTACCAACCATCCATGTGTTATGCGTTGGGAAGTCCAACCATAGTTTTCTATGGTTCAAGCTTGTGTAAAAATGAAACCACTTACCTCAAGCATAGTTTCCTCTGGTTCAATCTTGTGTAAAAATGAAACCAAGTCCAAGCATTGTTTTGTTTTGTTTTAAAGCTTGCGTAAAAATGAAAACAATCCCGAGCTTAGTCTTTATTCTTTCTCATGCTCATAAATGCATGAGAATAAGTTACCGAGCTTAGTCTTTGTTCTTTCTCATGCTTGGAAATCAATGAGAATGTAACCGAGTATACTTTTATCACTTTTTCGGACTCGTAAAGGTTATACGAAAAAGGAACCCACTGGAGTTCCCTTTAAGCTCTTTTTAGACTCTCTAAACATGAAAAGATTGCCGAGCGATCTTGTTGTTTTCACGCTTGTTAAAGTATTTGAAGAAAACATCTGTTGAGCGATATTTTATCTCTTTTTTGGTCTCATTAGACTAATTTATGAAAAAGGAACTAAGAGAGTTCTCTTTAAGTGTTTTTTAGACTCTATAAACATGAAAAACCCTTGAGTTTTCTTTCTTTGGACTCATTAAACAAACATCGAAAGGCCCTTATGAGACCGAACCACTCCTTCTTAGGGTTCGTTAAACATAATCTGAGGGACTCATTCGAAGGATGAGCTTACATCAACAAGCATATGTTATCCTCCTCAAGCTTGTGTAAAAATAAAGAGGTACTCGCCAAAAATGGTGGGGGAAAATTTGGGAAAGAAATGTGTCTAAACCTGTATTCCATGGAAGAGTCGCGTTTGAACATGACACCCTTTCACTCACCTTGTGTCTAGGTTGGAAAATCCACTTGTGTCTTGATCATACTCCTTTATAATATTACAAATCGGTCTGTGATCCCTGTTGTTGAGTCAGTGTTCCCAAGACAATTTTTGTGTCGTCAATATGTTCAAAAATATCTCCAACCCAAAAATCCTTCTATTGTGTTGGCCATTTCTGTAGTCCTTAAAGCCTTCTATTGCGTCGACCATCCCTGAGTCAGTCTTGAATCACTTGTTACTCTGATCCACATCAAATCTTGTTACCTGTTTTGTGTCATTGATGTGGGATACATTAAGGCCCTCCTATGATGAGTCTTTTCTTGTCAACTTCAACTCATTATCCAGGAATTAGACTTAGAAACTAATTGGTACCTTGGAACTTGCATGCCTCAATGGAAGGTTTCCTCACTTTCGACAGTGGGTTTTCATTATTGACCCCTGATCGAGAGATTTCGCCGAGTGTTCGACTTCAACTCATTAATCACATTTGTTGGATTGTACTAGTGTACATTGGGAGTCATTGACATTAATGGTGATTTCCCTCACACTTGTTAATTGTATACACTAATGACCAGTAATCAAGTGGTTTCCACCATGTTTGACTTTGACACATGTATTCACATGGTTAGATTTGTACTATAGAGTGGTGGAGATGAAGACCCTAGATATTTTCTGACAGATCCAGGTTGCATTGGAGTATATTTAGTGTACTGTTACATATATCCACATTGTATGTCTGGTGGCTATGTTCAAATTTGAGTCCTTAACACATAGATCCACAATGTATTTTTGGTGGCTATGTTCAGATTTGATTCATATCGGCATGGATCCACAACGTATGTTTGGTGGCCATGACCTGTCTTACTTGACATGGATCTTCGCATGTAGACATTTATGCTCTAAGTCATTTGTATTCTGAGTATGGGAATTCCTACCTCAGTGATGATGTATTGTTGTACTGTATTTCCTTGTTTTTTGGTAGGTTTTCGACCGACTGTTCGTTGTTCCCTACACACACTCAACAAAGTATTTCAGCTATCATTCTATTCTAACTTCATACTTTGGGGGGCTCTCTATTACACATTATTTTTGTCATCCCTATAAATGTTAATGATGTAAACCTATATGTTGCCTTCAGAGGGGTCAGTGGCCTGAGTTCCTGAAGAAAGAAGAGAGAAGAACTTTTCCTGAGAAAAGAAGTTGCATTCTCCTTTGTAAAAACCCTATTAAAGAGGATGTTCACAGGTTGCTATATAGGTAGGGTGCGATAATGCCAGATTCTCGCAGGATACACCATAGCTGGGTTGCAAGAGGTTCGCAGGTTGCTCTATAAGCAAGGTGTGAGAATGCTCATACATGGGAAAAAAGAGCATCTTCTCGATGCTTCTAGAAGGAAAAAATTCCATGGTGAGGTGGAATCCGAATGGTTTGGATCTTACTTTCTTTCATGATTTAGTGGAATCATCCTAACCTCCTCACCTTATCCTCTTCAGCTTATAAAAGGAGAGGAGATCTCATGGAGAAAGTTAGTTGTTTTTGGCTTGGGATTGTTAGCTTGGTTAGAGTGGCTTTGAGATTTGCTTTGTCAAGATATATTGTGAGTAGCTATCAGATCCATGGTCTCAAAATACTTGGAGCAAGAAGCATGTGGGGAATGAAGGACAGTTGGAAGGGACCTTATGAAATCAATGTCATGGTTGTAATCTCTCTTTCACATTTAATATGATCCAGTAATATGATTCTTTCCTATAAATCTTGTTGTGTTTTATTGTATGATTCCTTGATCACATACATAGGTTTATATTGAGTTTATGCTATTACTATCACTTTGGTTGNCCTTGATCACATACATAGGTTTATATTGAGTTTATGCTATTACTATCACTTTGGTTGGTTGCGTTCTTTTGTAGGATCATCATTGTATGAGTGTTGGAACGGAGCTAGGATGGCGATGGAAAGAGGAAGTAGCATTTAAATGGTATGTCACCTATCCCTCTTTAGTTAGTAAATTCAATATTTAAAAATTAAGGAAAGCGTCATGTTTTGGTGTGTTTTGTTCTAGATCTAGGTAGATCTAGGGAGATCAATTAGTGTCCGCACCTACCTATTTATCCAATAACAATGGACCTCAAGAGAAACGAAAACCTAAGACCTTTGAGCATATAAAATAAGAATAGGATGTGTGGGGTGGGAGAGATACCTCTAGAGAACACAAAAAATGAGACATATGAGTCTAGAAAACATGAATAGCTTGTGTGGGTGGGGTGGTGACCTCCAAAGAACCCAACGTCTAAGAAAAAATGAGTATGAAAAGATCTTACTACTCTGACACCAAATTATAAAGAATAATATACAAAAGAATATAATCATCAAGATAAACACAAATTGTTGGAGTTGGTATGAAGAAAAGACAAGATGTAACCATGAAAACCCAACAATTAGAATAACTCAAATCAGATAGATCAGTTTGATTGATGAGGAAAATGCCCTTCTTATAGGCTTACATAGATCTCTAAGTCAAAATCATATTCTAAGGACACACTCCATTCAAAATTTGGAAATTAATATTATATGAACATGTACACATCTTAAAGTTGGAAAGAGATGCTCTAAATAACTATCCAACTAACACAACAATATATTACTTAATAAATGAAATAAGCTCTTAGAATGTTGTGTACCAAGGGAGGAGTGACCCTTATTATCCAAGTTGTATGGTTGGGTGAGATGTCTCACTAATTGTTCATGGATTCCTTGTGCATTTAGCTAAGAGTGTCCTTGTTTCATATAATTTCTCCATGGACAATGGGTTGCTCCTCCATCACTTCTAGTTAACAAGAAAACTAAGAAAATATCATAAGACATTTATCCTTTTAATCAAAGAGTTAGGACATCAAGAATCTATAAAATATTTGAAAAATAAATAAAATAGGTGATTAAGAAACCATAATGGCTCGCTATCATAACTTTGTATTATCAATTTTGTCAACCATTTTTTCAAATGATAGAAGTCAACAATTAGTTCTTAGAAGTCAGACAATACAATGTAGATAACAGGGAATTGATTATTTTCCATTGACCATATGGATTTGATTATTGTCAATTCACCATTGAATATTACTAATCAATATGACATTCAATACATATTCTAGCAAACATAATAACCATTAATATATAATATTAAAATTTTGAATGTGTTTGTGTTGGGATGGAAGAGTAGGAGAATAAGGAAGAAAAATAAATAGATGGATGAAAATCTATAGCAAGGTGATAAAAGTTAAACCGAGTCTGCTGGATAAAAACAATTATGAATGGACATGATACAAGGGTAGCCATACACTTCATATGATTCATGGAAGTGATCATAAGAACATTAATGATTTTCTTATATTACAATTCTTATGACAGTTGCGTACACAATGATTCAATGATCACCTTAATTATTTTCTTGTTTTTGGAATGATGGAGACCTAGTATCAATGGCAAAGTATAATACAATCAATATTGTGACAATGGAATGTAGTTAATAAAGAACATGGTAATTGAATTCAATTGAATTCATTTGAATAATTTCTAGGCTTTTTTAACATGCATCATTTTTTCAAATTCTTTAGAATAAGCATGTTTAAACTTTAAATAAACAAAAACCTCCATCAAACTACATCAAATCAATATTCATGTGACTACGTAGATGTTATAAAGAATCATACTACAATTTGCAATTTTCCAGAGACATTGATTGTGGAACTCTACATTGTTTAGGTTTGGGACTTGTGCCAAATGATGATGCAAGAGGAATTGTTGGTCTCAACTAATGCACAAATACATGATGCACTTCACAAGGAATCATGTAGGCACACATAGTTTGAAATCATGGTGCTCATAACTAAATCCTTGGAATTTCGAAGTTCACTACCCAAATACCATTTTATCATATTACTTTGAAACAATTATTTGAAACAAATTTCTCAAAACTAGTAAACAGTCCAATTCCCTATAGGATTTTAGATAATCCCTATCGAAATTCCAAATAAACTTTGCACGAAGTTTCACTATTAATAACACTTCTGGATCAATTATTTCCTCTTCACCCTCTAAATATCACCTTCAATATTCAAGATCCTTAAGCTCAACCTTTTATATCTTTGTTCTACCTATGAAGAAGCACTTTATATTTTCTTGTTCAGAAGGGATATAATTTTGACTTACTCTGCTTGCAGCTATAATAAGAACATGGAAATGATATCAGAGACTGTCTCAACAACATTGACTAAGAACCCTTATTCAAATAGAACTTTACACCGAGTCTTCAAAATGTGATAAGAGATGATCATATTAACAATAATCATATTGAATATCTTATCAACATGGATTCCTAGACCTATAATCCCTTCCTTCCAACTATTAGCCACTATAAGGCATACAACTTTGATCTAACTTTACACCAAATATCTTGAGTAATCTAATAGAACCAAAGCATGTGTAGTATGGTCTCCTTAATAGAACAAAAAGGACAGGTACCATCCCCTAAGTTATACTTTTTGAGTCTTGCACAAGTGGTTAAGCCTCCTTCTAGGATGCCCCATCTAAACACCTTCAACTTGTTGTGATAAGAGACTATTTTAAGCTCTGTGAAGAGAGATTATCAATCTCTCCAGTCAAGAGAGATAGGCCATCTATTATTCAGCCTATTATACATGCCATCATCAATGCAAGGATGGAGAGCATGATACTAACTTTCATTAGAAGGAATATCAAGGGGGAACTCCTTTTCCTAACACTAGTCATGTAGCCTTAAGCCCTAGGGGCGAAAATGTAGCTTACCAAACCATTCTTGGGAGAGACTATTGGTCAACTTAACGATAATCTATTTGTCTTACACTTGTAAGTTGAATTTCTCTTTGATCAGAGACCAAGGTTTCCAATTATTGGAAGTGGTATCCCACAAATTTGCAAAAGATCATATACCCTTATTCTAAAGTCTCTTTAAAGGGAACCAACTTTGGATTCATGAGGGGTACAGGGTATTTTTGGTCAAAGGAGACCACCATAAGTTATAAGCCTTGATGTTGGTTCCAACTTGGGAATCCCGAGGCTTACAATGAAGTGTTGTGACTATTTGTTGCCAAGCCCTCTGAAGGATTTTAAGAATCAAGCTACCATGGATTTTAAAAAAAGGTACAACCACAAGGACATTTTAAAAGAAAATATTAGGAACTTTATAGACTTTCACTAAAGGATGGCCAAGTCTGTCCCTTATGATCTATTTCCATAATTTGTTTCCCTGTGTGGCCTTAAGAAACCACTTTTCTACTAAGGTAAGGCCATAAGTGGCCAAATGATGAATGTTAAGTCCTCCATCTTGTCGTTTCCTAGTGCACAAAAACCACTTGACGATAGGTAAACCTTTTTCCCTTTATTATTCATCCAAAAGAGATCTTTTAAGATATATTTTTATTGTATCCTTTTTGGTTGGGAAGCCAAAGAGAAAAATAATATATATGCATTAAACTGAAAATCTTGTCCCCCACTTGGATTTTGGTAGCTAAGGAAAGGTCTTGACCATAACAATATTCAATTTTGACTGTAAGCTTATTAATAACCCAGTTTCACATATGATTTCGAGTCATGTCAATGCTAAATAGAATACCAATATACTTGGTGATTTCCCCCCTTTGAACCCATTGCCATTGGGAAGGAATCCACCCTAGGGGCGTCTAATCCAATAAGTATCATAGAGGTTTTATCCTCTTGTAGTATCTCTTTAGAAGCTTTACAAAAGTTGTTCATAAGCATAGTGGGAGTTGATTAAATATTATTGGGGAAGGCCTATAACTTTACCTTGGTAAACTACCTTTTATAATAGATAACCTAAGGCATTAGATGTGAGAACATATAAATCAGGGGCTATAGGGTAGCCCTGTGTCATTGATCTACTAAGAGGAATAAGATAAGTAAGGGATATATTGACACACACACTAACCAAAGTGTTGGAAAAGAGAATATTGACATAATATATGAACTTTGACCCAAATCCTAGCCACTCAAGCATGTGGAGAATGAATTTCCACTCCAACTTGTCATAGGCCTTGTAATAGTCCAAATTTAGACACGTTCCTTTAAAAAATCTCTCTTTGGCTAGAAAAAATACAAACATTCAACGATGGAAATAAATCACAAAATTCTCTTCCCGATAGTATTTCAAATACAAAAATCTTCCACCATATAAAGATAAATCTAGATCTTGATGTAAACACTCAAAAATTTCAGTTTGATGATATAACAAATAATTGTTTGAGCATGATCGATTTGGAAGCCTAATTTTATATAATGAATATGATCTTGAAAATCGGAAACCTAATCATAATCTCCTTGCTAACAAATATAACCATAAGGTATCATAGTTCTATAATCAACCTTGTAATAAATATGATAAATACTCTTAGGTAATTACTCTTGGTAGTCCAAAAAATGTTTTGGACTCTTATGTGATTGGTCATCGTGATTTTATTTATGATGATCCCTTAGGAACCTACCATTCGGATGACATTTTATTTCTAGAAGAAAGTGAGAATATGCCTAAAGTTCCCAATGATGGATCTAATCAACTTTGGGTTTCCCCCAAATATTGTTTTCTAAAGAATGGTTCACACGTATCATTAGCTAATTCAATACATCTTGATACCTTTTTATACAAGAAGGATGTTAAGGAAAGTTTTTTTTAGCTTAAGATTGTTTTGGTGGAAGCTCTAATTTTTGCAACCTCATCATAACCCAAAAATTCAGTCCCTTTGACCTAAGTTCTCCTCTAGTTTATGATGGTTATCTTAAGTCTTGCACTAAAGAGAGGATATTCTCTAACCATGTTATTCTAATTGAGATAGATAGCCATACTACTTAGCTTCGATATTGTACCAATAAGAATAATGCGATTTCATTTAAGGATAACAACGATGTTTATGTTGTTTTCCATTTCTTCTAAAAAGTAGGGAGGAAATCTGATTTCCAATCTCATCCTTCATCATAGAATTTGGGATTCTTAGCTAAATCATTTTGATATTTTTAGGACAACAAGTATCTTCCTCTTAAAATGGTTTACTGAAATGTTTTCTACCCTAGATAATTGTTTGAGCCTAACTACGAGTATAGGTTTTCTAGTACCTTTTCTTCATGTTGAAATTCATCTCATAGTTAGGATCAAAATTCATTTTTCATGTATAAGAAACAAGAATCTAAGTTATTTTCTTAGTTGCTAATCACCAAGGTCAATAAACTCTCTACAATGGAGAAACCAATCCGGTTCTTGGTTTACAATTGGTTCCAAAATCTTCTATTGGTATGTGTAGGTCTAGATGAGTACCCAATAAAGAGCCAACCCACTGTGTGGTTGTAAATCAACAACAAATTTGTTTGTGCAAAAATTGTCAAGCACTGTAATCCAGCTACCACTAAACATTCAAATTCCCATGATAATAAGTGACAACATTTCCAACACTTAGCCTACATATTTACATATAAATGCATACCAAAAAAAAATATGTGTAACACTTTCCAATATTAAAAATAATAGAATGTTTTCCTCAATGTGAGCACTACCTAGCAAGATACAATTTCACATATACTCAAATACAAACAACAATTTAAATGTCCCAATCGACCTATGACAAAGTGTTTATTCTAAAGAGTAAAATGATCCAACACTTCCTACTATTGCTCCGTGTATATCCTCCCATCAATAATGGCTCACTTGAACATTTTATTAACTTAGACATCATGTATGGTTGTCCAATTTAATGGTGTGTGCAGCTAACTGGGGTGTGGAATCAAGGCGAATAGTATGAGTTGATGTTGGTTTAAACCTTAGTTTGACATTGGCATACCCATTCACTTAAGTCTCAGTAATTTGTTTGAATCTCTATTATGCCTAAACCATTTTCATTCCTCCCTCTTTCACATAGATAAGACACACAAATAAAAGGAAGATCAATTAAGGAAGGGAGTGCATTGTCTTTACTACATAACAAGCTCAATGTGTCAATGTAAAAGAGCATTGTTGCCTCTAAATTACATCAATGTTATTTTTTGGTTTTTGTAACTCACACAAAATGTTGTAGAAAGAGTGACTATGACGAAATTGGAATGGTTGGAGTAGGGTGTATGGCCCAACTACTAACTGGATCTTCCAAGATGATATTAAAAGGGATGATTGGGAACATATGTGGATCATTCACTTTCCAAAAATAGGTCTCTATCCATTTCCATGTATGAATGTATTAATTTCCCAATGGTCTGGTAAGAGGAAAATAATTGTTGATTACAAGGAATTAAGAATGGAAATTTGGTTGGGGATTTGCAATAGCTATACCATTATGGTCATTGATCTCATGAAAGAAATTAAATGGATGGAATGGTTCCTTTGACTATTGGAACTATCAACAAAATTAACAAGAGGTGATTTTCAACAACAATTAACCGAAATGAAAGAGAAATTGTCACACCAATTGACCAAAATAATTGTGGGTTAACCAAAATCGTGAATTGCAAGTGTTGTAGTAAGTAGTGTATGAAAAGGGATCACACAAGAGATAGACATTCATATAGAACCATATAAGTAAATTAATCACATAGCTCTAAAATCACAATAAACATAGATATTTTACCCTAGAAATCCAAATAGGAAAAACAACTATGAATGCTAACTCAACCTTGATTTTGACAATCTCATGTTAAAATGAAGCTCATGGATCTATGGCCATTCAACAATTTACACAGCCTTCCCTTGTGAATCCTCACCTCTCAGAGGTTGTATGTCCCCATGATATGATTCATTTTTATCTCTTTGTGTTCATAGAGAGACTTATCATCCATGGGTGACTTTGCATAAAGGAGGAAAATTGTATCATTGAAGCACTTTATGGGTTTTCATGATCAACATGCAAGGATATTTAGGATGGATGGTAACAATACATGCTCCATGGTCTGGAACAATGCCTAGAAAAAAGGAGGCATAGTACAAAAACACTATTTATGGAAAATTTTCTCAGTTCATTTGGCCTTATTCGAGGAGGACCCCTAGCAGTAGATGCATGAACTAACACTTCATCAATCCCTACAAGAATCCAAGGCTTATTTCACTCAATATAAATTGACTTGTATCTACCATTATTGGATGAAAATCCTGCATTAATAAATAATCACATAACAATTCATAAACATTGACCTTGTGTGTACAGGTCCACACATTTCAATCTCCTCAACTTGGTGTATGAGGTAGTGTTCTTGTGCATTGAAAAATGTTGGAGGTAGATACTTCTGCATTTCACACATTAGCCGAGGAATTTCTCTCTTCCAATAATTTATATCATCTTCATTTATTTATTTCAATGACAACCATCTACAGATCATGACACAAGAAAATAACATGTTTCAACAAAACATAATACATATTACATTACAATTAAAACACATGTAATTAAGTACAACAAAAAAATGATTTTTTTTCTTTTGCATATATATATATTGCAACTACTTACCTCATGTATTTTCCAAGATCATATATAACTTGTTTGATGTTGTTGTCAAATTCATTTGGGAGAGATAGAGGTAGAACATACTTTAACAATAAAAACAAATCGTTACTTGTTCAAAACTAGACAAAAAACCTAAAAATATCAAAAAATGTATATGACCAATATATAAATATGAATACTAAAATGATTAATTACCTTAATGAAGGTGTGAAAATCATGTGTTTTTTCCCCACCAAATTCACCTTTCTTCGTTAGGATATTATTTATGTTTGAACAAAAACCTGTGAGAAATTTAATTTTTTGAATGACCACTTTTACAACATTGCTTTGTTGCTCTGTTAATAGCCATGGGAGGTTATTTTGGTATCCATCGTTATTTGATCAGATCACACTTTGCATTGCATGATTGTCTTCCCGAATGTCATTACAAATTTTGACATTTTTTTCTTTATCCCTCTTGCCATCTATGATTCGCCATAATGTTTCTGTCACATTCTTCCCGATATGCATTGTATCAAATAAATGAACTATTTTTAGGTCCTCATAGTAAGGAAACCTCATGAATTGAGTGGGATAACATCTCATTCCTCATGGAAGCCCATTACCACTACCATCATGACGACGACATTGATTAAGGATAAAAAAAATCAGAACACTATTTATCAAATGCAGTAAAATAAAATGAATAATTAAAATAAAATTTCAAAACATGATTCCATTTACAATACATAAACAAAGTGTGTACCCCGAGGATTAATTGCGTCATATGCCAAATTCCATAGGTGAGGTGTCATTCTTTGTGGTTTTAGTCCAGTCTCTTGTTTCCCATTGAAAATATCTTTTTCAGTAGTACAATACTTATGGTTCTTAGAGAGGAAGTGTCTATACGCATCAAACACCTCATTTCCTAAAAATTTTGACTGATGTTATTTCATCTTAGGACCACAAACTCGACATGCAAATTTACCCTTTGTTTGAAGACCTGCAACAGATGGATTAATGTGAATTATTAATATACAAAATGATTATTTAAACAACATGCATGATATATTCAATTAATTATGTACTATTCAAGCGTGCAATATGGAACGTTACATACCAAAAAAATGTGTTAGTCATGGGGCATGATGAATTGTCCATAAAAGTATTCCACAACATTGAAATATCTTCTGACCTTTGGTGATTCTCATTTCATAAGCAGTTAGGGTTCCAGGAACTTGATCTAGTGACAACGTTTTGAGATCAGTTATTTCCTCTATAGCAGAGATCTTTGAGTTAAATCTATGAGGAAGAGATCTTAATATTTTCTGGACTAGGACCACAAGAGGTAATGTGTGTGGGTCTGAAGCCGATGGGAATCGCTTTCAAATCGCGCGACCTGGTGCGTTAGGGTTTGAGAGCCGCCATGGCAGGTCAGGGAGGGGAGCCCCCTCCCCCTCCATCCCCAGCCTCCTCCTTCAGACGTCTGGTAGAGGCGTGCAGCAAACGGTCGACCACCTTAGAAGCT